>CM059441.1:52505449-52648253 GCA_030390025.1 Squalus acanthias | reverse complement strand
AAATCATACTTCACCTGAGGAAGGAGCAAATCGATAGCTCCGAAAGCTTGTGATTTCAAATAAAACTGTTGGACTATAACCTGGTGTTGATCTTTTTGGTTTGACAGAACGCAAATTTACTGTAAATCAATTAAAACTTGAAATGAAACTTAATAAATCAAATTAAAATTTGAAAGTCCGGGGTGACGATGCACTCCAGTCCCCGCGGCGCCCACCGGTCGCGGAAAAACTCAAGCGTGCCGGCGGACACCGCGTGCTCCATCTCCAGGGCCACCCGGGCGCGAACATGGCCGCGGAAGAGAGGCAGGCAATCGGGCCGAACGACCCCCTCGACCGCCCGCTGCCTGGACCAATTAATGGCTTTCTTGGCCAGGCCCAGGAGCAGTCCTACGAGGAGGTCCTCCGACCTACCCGCTCCCCTCCGCACCGGGTGACCGTAGATCAGGAGCGTGGGGCTGAAGTGCAACCAGAAATTGAGGAGCAGCCCCTTCAAATAATGAAAGAGGGGCTGCAACCTCTCACATTCAACATAAATGTGATAAACGGACTCCTCCAGGCCGCAAAAATGGCAAGCAGCCTGGGAGTCCGTAAACCTACTTAAAATCCTATTGCACGGGACTGCTCCGTGCAACACCCTCCAGGCCAAGTCCCCAATAGAACAAGGGAAGACTCCCGCGTAGAGAGCCTTCCAATGGGGACCTTCGCCTCCGCCGGACGGCAGGATGGTACGCCAAGGCGTGTCCGGACGGCAGACGAAGATGGCAAAGTGGAGAGTGTGCAGGAGCAGCCCGTACAGGAAACGCCTCCGTGCGGATTGAAAGGGCACGGAGGGCATTTCTCCGAGAAGGCTCAAGTGGTGAGGCGGCGGCTCCCGAGGGAGGATTCGGGGCCGGGCGCCGATAAGGAATTCCGTCCGAACGGGGGTCAGTTCGGACGGGATCGCCCCACGTGCTTGAGCCTCCTCGACACACCTAGTGGAGACGGGGCCCAGTGCCACTTTTAGCGACTCGATGGCTTTGACCGCGAGCCGGACGTTGACCCAAGACATGCGCCTCGCCAACTCCTCCGGCGCCATCCAGCCCGCTCCTCCGCCATCGAGCAGGTCCCCGACTCTGGTCACCTTACCGGGCACAGCCCTGCCCTCCGCCAGCCAGCCGAACCCGCGGTCGTGGAGGTGCGGATTCCTGAACAGCGGCTCCCGAAGGACGGCCGCCGCTCCTGACGGGGGAGAACTGCGCTCGGAGGCGACGCTGTTCCAAACCCATAGCAGTTCCTGGTAGAAGACAGGCAGCTCCCGCAGGCTGGCACGCGTGCCACCCACTCTCACAAACAGGAGCTGCGTGTCGTAATTGAGGCCGTGCAGCTGGCGGAAGAAATACGTCGCCAGCGCACGCCACCTAGGAGGATTCTCCACGTACAGGTATCTCTGCAGCGTCTGAAGACGGAAAGTCGCCGCCTGGGTGCGAAGGCACACCAGCGCCTGACCGCCCTCCCTAAGCGGGAGACTCAAAACCGCGGCAGAGACCCAGTGCTTCCTTTTGTCCCAGAAGAAGTCGACGAGCTTCTTCTGCATCTTGGCGACAAACGCAGGGGGAGGGATCAAAGTGACCAACCGGTACCACAACATGGCGGCCACCAGCTGGTTTATGACCAGCGCTCGACCCCTGTAGGACAACACTCGGAGCAGTCCTGTCCAGCGTCCTAGGCGAGCGGTGACTTTGGCCTCCAGCTCTTGCCAGTTCGCCGGCCAGGCGTCCTCGGCCGGGCTGAGGTAGACTCCCAGGTAGAGGAGGTGCGTGGTGCTCCAGGCGAAAGGCCCGAACTCCTCCGGCAGGGAGTCCACCCGCCATGGGCCCACCAGGAGTCCAGAACATTTCTCCCAGTTGATCTTGGCGGAGGATGCGTCCGAGTAAATCTGCTGGCATTCTCGCATCCTCCGCAAGTCGACGGGATCCGTGACCGCGAGGAGCACGTCATCGGCGTAAGCCGAGAGGACCACCTCCACGCCCGGCCCTTGCAGAGCCAGTCCCGTCAACCTCTTCCGCAAGAGGCGCAGGAAAGGCTCCACGCAAACGGCGTATAACTGACTGGACATGGGGCATCCCTGACGCACCCCCCTCCCGAAGCGAAGGGGCGCCGTCAAAGACCCGTTAACTTTAATCAGACACTCCGCGGCGGCGTACAGAAGTCGGATCCGGGCGACGAAATGCGTCCCGAACCCAAATGCGCGCAGAGTCCCGAAAAGATACTCGTGATCCACCCTGTCGAACGCCTTCTCCTGATCCAGGGAAAGGAAGGCGACCGACAGACCAGCCCTCTGGGAATGGTGGACCAGGTCCCGGACCAGATGGATGTTATCGTGGATACTCCGGCCCGGGACCGTGTAGGACTGGTCGGGGTGGATCATGCGGGCCAGCACGGTGCCAAGGCGAGCAGACATAGCCCTGGCGAAAATTTTGTAGTCCGTGCTGAGGAGGGAGACCGGGCGCCAGTTCTTAAGTAGGCGGAGATCGCCCTTCTTGGGCAGCAGGACGATGACCGCCCTGCGCCAAGAGAGGGGCATCTCCCCGGTCGCCAGACTTTCCCCCAGGACCCGCGCGTAGTCGTCCCCCAAGACGTCCCAGAACGCCCTGTGGAACTCCACGGTCAGCCCGTCCAGCCCCGGGGACTTGCCCCTCGAGAGCTGGCGCAGGGCGCCGGTCAGCTCCGCCAGGCTTAGCGGAGCTTCTAAATTCTCGGCGCCCTCCGGGCCGACCTTCGGCAGGTCCTCCCACAAAACTCTGCGCGCATCCTCGCTGGACGGATCCGAAGAGAACAGAGCCCCGTAATAGGCCCGGGCCTCCGCGCTGATGCCCTCCGGATCCGAGACCAGAGATCCGTCGTCGGCCAGCAGCCCCAAGAGCTGCTTACGGACCCCCCGTCTTTTTTCCAGCGAGTAGAAGAAGGGGGAGCCGCGGTCCAGGTCCCGCAGGAGCTGGATCCGCGACCTCACGTACGCGCCTCGGGACCCGACCAGCTGCAGGTCCTTCAGCGCGCCCTTCTTCTCTTCGTACACCTTCCGCAGGGCCGGGTCCTCGACGACCTGACCGAGACGGGACTCCAGGTCGAGCACTTCTTTCTCCAATCGCCCGACCCGGGCCTCCCGCCTCTTGGTCGACCCCTTCGCGTACTCCTGACAGAAGACGCGGACGTGAGCCTTGCCCACGTCCCACCATAGCCTCAAGGAGGGGAAGCCTCCCCGCTTCCTTCTCCAGTCGGCCCAGAACCGGCGAAACGAATCCCGGAACCGCGCGTCCTCCAGCAGCAGGTTGTTAAAATGCCAGTACGCGGACCCCCCCCGCGCGCGCAGCGGAGCGAGCTCCGCCCACACCAGGTGGTGGTCCGTGCACAGCACCGGCCGCATGGAAGCCGCCGGAACGCAGGAGACGTACGCCCGGGAAATGTAAAGGCGGTCGATTCTGGACCTTCCTCCTCCAGACCTCACGCTCGTGAAGGCGCTGGAGTCGGGATGGAGATTTCGCCAGACGTCCACCAAGTCGAAGGACCCGACCAGGTCCCGCAACTTCTCCATCGCCGCCGGGCTTCGCGGGGGACCCGACCGGTCCCGCGCCTCGAGGGTACAATTGAAATCCCCCCCGAGGATGACGCACTCGCCCACGTCGATGGAGCCCAGAAGAGCGGACACTTCTCCGAAGAAGCGCACTTGCTGCGCACCGGTCCGGGGGGCGTACACGTTCACTAAATGGAGCGGCACGCCTCCCAGGCGAACAGTGACCTGGAGCAAGCGGCCCGGCACGTGCTCCTTGACCCTCAAGATCTCCGGCTGAAAATGCGGGGCCAGCAAGACAGCCACCCCGCAGGAATTGTTGGAGAGGTGACTCATGCTGACCCCTCCTTGCCACTCCAGGAGCCACGTGGCCTCGTCTCCCGGAACGGTGTGGGTTTCTTGCAGGAAGCACACCGCATATTTCCCGTCCCGAAGGACCGAGAAGTTATTGAATCTACGGCGCGCCTCCCTGCTGCCGTTGATGTTGAGGCTGGCTATGGTTATCTTCATCTCAGAAGCATAGTGCAACCTCTACCTAACGGAGGGGAGGGAGGGCGGTCACTGACGACCGCCACTCCCTCAGCAGCCCAGTGTGGAACGTCTTGAGCCGACGCAGCTCGAGCCGGCCAACGTCCTTGTCCGCGCCCATGATTTTAACGGCGGCGCGGACGGACACGACGAGCAGCGCCAGCTCCGACCACTTGTCGAGGGCCAGCCGGATCTTCTTGTGACGACCCTGGCTCACGGCCATAAAATCCCGGAGTTCCCCTACGGGGATGAGGGGAGAGTCGGTGAAGGGCACGAGGGCGTCCATCACCTCGCTGCCGATGGACTCCAAATCGTCCTCGAAGCCCCCCACCGAGTCCCCGTCCTCCTCCGGGAGGTCGTCACCGGCGGCCAACCCGTCCGTCACACAGGGTGCAGCGAACGGCTCGGCCGCACCGGCCGGCCCCGCCTCCGTCACGATCCCACCCCCAGGATCGGTGGCAGAGGAGTCCACCCTGGGCTCCTTCAGGGGCGCCGGGCCGGGAGGCGGCGGCGGCGGTTCGGGGCCCCCCCCCGCCTCAGGCGCCGGGGCGACCGGAGAAACCGGGGAGAAAATAATCCCAAATTCCTCCAGCACGTCCGGCGCCAACGACAGAGACGGAGTCAGGGGGCTTTCCGTCTCCCCGCCACCAACCTCCGACCCAGCGGGCTGGGGATTGCTACACTCCTCCACCAGGTCGAGCAGTCCCTGGGAGATATCTGGGTTATAAAAGGCGGGCTCGGCTTCAGCCTTATTGGCCTCGCCCGCCCCAGTCCCCAGGACGCCCGACCCGGCGAGGAGCAACGGTTCCGTAACTACATTTCCCTCCGCGGGTTGTTCCGCGCCCCCCCCCACGGGCAGGGTCTCTTCCCCATCCCCGGGAGGCACAGGTCGGACAGACTCGGCTGTCTCACCCTCCCGAGGGACAGACGACCCCTGCCGATCGCGCGCGACGATGACGGTGGTGGGGTGGGGCGCAGCACCCGCGGCGGGCGACTGCCCCCCTTTTGCGGAGGGACCTTCCTCCTCGCAGTCCTCCTGCTGGGGGCGGAGTTTTCTTTTTAACAAGTTGGGGCCCGGAGAGGGGGAGGCCTCCATGTCTGCTGGGGCCTCCCTCTCTGCCCCCTTCCGACGACTGGGTTTCTTGGGCCCCTCGGGCCCGAGCCCGGCCGCAGGTCTTGATTCAGCTGCCTCAGCAGTTGCGGTCACGGTCGCGGGCCCGGGCACGAGGACCCCCCCAGTCTCATGCGTCCCGACCAACTCCGCCATGTACTCGGGCGTGAGTTCGGTCAATTCCGATGTTTCCTCCGCGAGGGGATCCGCCCTTAGGTGTTTCGTTTTCCTACGCGCCTTCCTTCCCCCCGGACGCTCTCCCTCCTCCCCGCCGGAGGCCGTGGTGGTGTTGGCCTCCGATTTCGACTGCGCATCCGTCGCCGTCGACGCGCGGACAGTATCAGGGGGAGGGGGGGCGGCGGCGCCAACCCTGGCCGCGCCAGGTGTCGTGGCGGCCTTGGAGGCGGGGCAGTTTTTGCGGACGTGCCCCACCTCCTTACAGGCGTAGCACCGCGCGCCGTCCGAGGTCCAGAAGACGCGGTGGGCGGTCCCCCCGTGGAGCACCGTGAACGCGCCGTCCGCGTCCTCCTCCCGCGCCAGCCGGACGAAAAGCTGGCGCCGGAAGGAGAAGACGTGCCGAAGGCTGGCTTCCCGGAAGCCGAGCGGGATGGGTGTGATCCCCGACCTCACCTCCCCCAGTTGACGTAGGTGGGGGAGGAGGAGCTCACCCGGAACAAAGGGCGGGACGTTGGAAACCACAATCCTTTGCGCGGTGGCCTCAAGGGGGTCCACCGGCAGGAAGGTCCCGCCCACGGTGAGCCCCTTCTTGATGGCCAGGGACACCGCCCGCTCCGACCCCAGGAAGAACACAGCCTTGCCGTACATTTTAGAGGCGGCGACGATGGCTGAAGGGCCGACAACCCCAGCCATGGCTTTAACGCACGCCTCTATAGTCATGTTGGGGTGAGTGTAGCTCTTGACCCCATTCTTCCTCGTAAGGAGGGTAAAAGGTGACGGGGTAACAGGAGGACTCGTGGCTGCGGCCGTGGCCGCGGCTGCCACGCTCGCGTACGTCCTCGCTGCCCCCGCCACCGGCGAAGATGTGGTCGCCATAATGGAGGGTTCTTTAAGGGCTACACTCACCCCAAGTCACAGGCCTGAAGGTGTTAATGGCCTTGGTTTTTTTTGTTTTAGTTTTCCCCTGAGCAGAGGGAGCTCTTAAATTGAAGGCACACCTCTCCCTTTAGTTGATTGAATTGGGAGAGGGGCCTTCTCCCCTCTGCTCAATGGGTACTTAATTAAAAATAGATGAGGTGCCTCTTAGAGAGAGAGGCAGAGAGAGACAAGAGACAAAGAGAGAGAGAGAGGGGGTGGAAGGAGGGAAGCCGCAAGGGCAGGGTCGCCACTCAGGATGGTGGGTGGGTGGGTGGGTGGGTGTTGGCAGGGGGGTGCACTCTCCGATGTAATACAAGTCTTTGGTGGTGGTCTTCTGGTGGGGGGAGAAGATGTCTTCACCTGGGATAGCTGGAGATGCCCAGGCTCAGTCCTGCACCAGGTCTTAACGATGCCCAATAATATTAAGTTAATTGGGGACTTCACCTAGGCAGCTCCAGCTGTCCCAGGTCAGGCAATAGAAAGGGGGTGTTTAATATGGTGTGTGCGGCCTAGCTTTTACAGAAGCCACACACACACACACACACCCCCTTGGATGTTCCGGCCTTCTTCTTTTTCTTCTTTCCTCCCCCCACCTACAAAACAAAGTCTCTGGGAGAGTGCCCCAGAATCACACCCACCTGTAGCTGTTCTTTCCTTCCTTCCTCCTTCCAAACAGTTGATGGTTGTTTTGTTGTTTTCTCCCCTCTCTCCCTCTCCTAAAATGGAGGCCAATTGAGGAGGCAGTGTGGAAAGGCCTCTCCTCTGTTGTTAATGGCCTTGGCCTTCCTTTCTTTTCCTTCTCCTCTCCTGTCCTCTCTCTCCAGGCACCTCAGCTGTAGTTGTTGGTTGTGTTGGTGGTGGTCTGCTATCTGGTCTCCTTCTCCTTCTCCTCTTCCTGCTCACAGAGACCACCACTCTGCTGCTGCTGCTCCTCAGTCAGCAGCTCCGAAAGCTTGTGATTTCAAATAAAGCTGTTGGACTATAACCTGGTGTTGTGCGACCTCTCAATTTTGTCCACCCCAGTCCAACACCGGCATCTCCGCATCATGTCAGATAGAAAACAGAGAGTTGGAATAAACGGCTCATTTTCTGAATGGCAGGCAGTAACAAGTGGGGTACCACAGGGATCTGTCCTGGGTCCCCAGCTGTTCACAATTTACATTAATGACCTGGATCAGGGAGTCGGATGCAGCATTTCCAAATTTGCAGACGACACTAAACTAGGAGGGGGGGTGGGCTCAGAGGAGGAGACCAGGAAGCTCCAGAGCGATTTGGACAGACTGGGTGATTGGGCGGATAAATGGCAGATGCACTATAATGTGGACAAGTGCGAAGTTATCCACCTTGGGTGCAGGAACGGGAGGGCAAATTATTATTTAAATGGCAATAAATTGGGAGAGGGGGAAGTACAGAGAGACCTGGGTGTTCTTGTACACCAGTCACTGAAGGCGAGCATGCAGGTGCAACAGGCGGTCAAGAAGGCAAACGGTATGCTGGCCTTCATAGCAAAAGGGTTGGAATACAGGAACAGGGATACCTTGCTGCAGCTGTACAGGGCACTGGTGAGACCACACCTTGAGTACTGTGTACAGTTTTGGTCGCCTCATCTGAGGAAAGATGTTCTTGCCATGGAGGGGGTGCAGCGGCGATTCACCAGGCTGATACCAGGAATAGCGGGATTGACCTATGAGGAGAGACTATGTAGTTTAGGGATGTACACACTGGAGTTTAGAAGATTGAGAGGGGACCTCATAGAAGTGTATAAAATTCTGACAGGTCTAGACAGACTAGATGCAGAAGGAATGTTTCCCTTGGCGGGTGAGAACAGAACTAGAGGACATAATTTAAGGATAAGGGCTAAACCATTTAGGACAGAAATGAGGGGGAATTTCTTCACTCAGAGGGTGGTGAACCTGTGGAACTCATTGCCACAGAGGGCAGTGTACGCCAGCTCATTAAATATATTTAAGAGGGAATTAGATATATTTCTACAGGCAAAAGGGGTTAAGGGTTACGGAGAGAAGGCGGGGACGGGATACTGAATTGGAGGATCAGCCATGATCTCATTAAATGGCGGAGCAGGCTCGAAGGGCCGGATGGCCTACTCCTGCTCCTATCTTCTATGTATCTATGTATGAGAAGGCAATTCATCTACTTGAGCCTGTTACAGAGGAACAGAAGGAGGCCATTCAGACCCCTCGAGGATGTTGCATAATAACAGGAGGACGCCTATTCCGCCCCCCTGACTCTGTTACAGAGGAACAGGAGGAGGCCATTCAGCCCCCTCGAGGATGTTACGTATGAACTGGAGGAGGCCCATTCCGCACCCTTGACTCTGTTACAGATGCCCAGGAGGAGACCATTCAGCATCTTGAGCCTGTTGCATAGTAACAGGAGGAGGCCATTCAGCCCCTCGAGCCTGTTGCATAGGAACAGAAGTAGGCTGATTCAACCCCTCGAGCCAGTTACATTGAAACAGGGGACAACCATGACTCTGTTACAGATGACCAGGAAGAGACCATTCTGCATCTTGAGCCTGTTACATAGGAACAGGAGCAGGCCAATCAACCGCTTGAGGCTGTTGCATAGGAACAGGAGTAGGCAATTCAGCCCCTCAAGCCTTTTACATAGGACCAGGAGCTGGTCATTTAGCCCACCGAGCCTGCTAAACAGACCATTCTGCCCTTTGGGCCTGTTACATAGGAACAGGAGAAGGCCCATTCAGCCCCTCGAGACTGTTACATATGAACATGAAGAGAAGGTTTGGGAGGTGCTTCCGAAGAAGCCTTGACGAGTTGTTGCAGCGCATCTTGTAGATGGAACATACTGCAGCCACGGTATGCTGGGGGTGGAGGGAGTGAATGTTTCAGGTGGTGGAAGGGATGCCAATCAAGCGGCCTGCATTGTCCTGGATGGTGTCCAGGACATAGTGACATAGAAACAAGAGGAGGCCAATCAGCCACTAGAGCCTGTTGCGTAGGAACAGCAGAAGACCCCTTCAGTCCCAAGACGCTGTTACATCTGAACTGGAGGAGGCCATTCACAACCTCGAGCCAGTTACAAAGGAACACGAGGAGCCCATTCAGCCCCGCAAGCCTGTTACATAGGAACAAGAGGAGGCCATTGAGCTCCTCAAGCCTGTTGTATAGGAACAGGAGGAGGACCATTCATCTCGTCGAGTCTGTCACACAGGTACAGGAGGCGGTTGTTCAGTCCATCGAGCTCGTGGCAAAGGATGAGGAGTAGGGCCATTTAGCCCTTCAAGCTGATTACATAGAAACAGGAGGAGGCCATTCAGCCCCCTCGAGATGTTACATAGGAACAGGAGGAGGCCATTTATCCCCTTTTGACTGTTGCATAGAATGAGGAGGAGGCAATTCAGCCCCTCAAGCCTGTTACACAGGAAGAGGAGAAAGCAATTCAGCCCCTCGAGAATGTTACAAAGGGACAGGAACAGGCCATTCAGCCCCTAGTGCCTGTTGCATAGAAACAGGTGATGGCCCATTCAACCCCTCGAGCCCGTTACATATAAACAGCAGGAGGCCATTCAACCCCTCGAGCCTGTACATAAGAACAGGAGGTGACCATTTAGCCCATCGAGCCTGTTACATAGGAACAGGAGAAGGCCATTCAGCCCCTCGGGTCTGTTGCATTGGAAAAGGAGGAGGCCCATTCAGCCTTTGAGCCTGGTACTCATGATCAGGCGGGGGCCTATAAGCCTCTCGAGCCAGTTGTATAGGAACAGGAGTAGGCCCAATAAGCATCTCGAGACTGTTACAAAGGAACAGGAGGAGACCACTCAGCCCCTCCAGACTGTTACATAGGAACTATAAGTGTTCATTCAGCCCCTTGATCTGGTTGCATTGGAACAGGAGGAGGCCCATTCAGCCCTCGAACGTGCTGCATACAAACAGAATGTCATTTAGCACTTTGAGCCTGTTACATAGGAACAGAAGAAGGCCCATTCAGCCCCTCACACTTGTTACTTAGGAACAGGAGGAGGCCTTTCATGCTCTCAAGACTGTTACAAAGGGACAGGAGGAGTACATACTTTCCCTTGAGCCTGATGCATTGGAAAAGGTGGAGGCCCATACAGTCCCTCGAGCCTGTTGCATTGGAACAGGAGTAGTCCATTCAGCCCTTTGTGCCTGTTGCATAGGAACAGGAGGAGGCCATTCAGGCCCTCAAACTTTTTACATAGAAACAGGAGGAAGCCATTCATCCCCTCTCGAATGTTACAAAGGAACAGGACGAGGCCCATAAGGCCATTCGAGCCTGTTACATAGGAATAGGAGGAGGCTATTCAGCCCGTCAAGCCTGTTATGTTGAAACAGGAAGAGGCCATTCAGCAACTCGAGCCTTTTACATAGGACCAGGAGGTGGTCATTTATCCCATCGAGCCTGCTAAACAGGCTATTCTGCCATTTGGGCCTGCTGCATATGAACAGGAGAATGCCAATCAGCCGCTTGAGCCTGTTAAGAACAAACATGAAGAGACCATTCAGTTCCTCGAGACTGTAACACAGGAGCAGGAGGAGGCCATTCAGCCCCTCAAGCCATTTACATAGAGACAGGAGGAGGCTATTCAGCCCCCTCGAGTTGTTACATAGGAACAGGAGGAGGCCATTTATCCCCATGAGCCTGTTACATAGGATGATGAGGAGGCAATTCAGCCCCTCAGGCCTGTTACACAGTAAGAGGAGAAGGCAATTCAGCCCCTTGAAACTGTTACACAGGAAGAGGAGAAGGCAATTCAGCCCCTCGACACGGTAACACAGGAAGAGGAGGAGGCCATACAGCCTTTCGATCCTGTTGCAAAGTTAAATGAACAGGCCATTCATCTCGTCGAGACTGTCACACAGGAACAGGAGGTGGTTGTTCAGTCCCTCCAGCTGGTGGCAAAGGATCAGGATTGGAACATTAAGCCCCTCAAGCCGATTACATAGGAAAAGGAGGAGGCCATTTATCCCCTAAAGACTGTTACAAAGGAACAGGAGGAGACCATTCAGCCCCTACAGACTGTTACATAGGAACTAGAAGAGTCCATTCAGCCCCTTGATCCTGTTGCATTGGAGCAGGAGGAGGCCCATTCAGCCCCTCGAAGCTGCTGCATAGGAACAGGATGTCATTCAGCCCTTTGAGCCTGTTACATAGGAACAGAAGGAGGGCCATTCAGCCCCTAAACCTGTTACAAAATGACAGGAGGCGTCCATTCAGCCCCTTGAGCCTTTTGTATTGGAACAGGAGGAGGCCATTCAGCTCATCGAGACTGTTATGAAGGAACAGGAGGAGGCTGTTAAGCGCATCAAGCCTGTTACATAGGAACAGGAGGCGGCCATCAGCGACTCGAGCCTGATACATAGCAACAAGAGGAGACAATTCTGAACTTCAAGCCTGTTGATAGGAACAGGAGTAGGTCCATTCATCCCCGAAAATCCGTGACATAGAAACAGGAGGAGGCCATTCAACTGCCGCAAGCCTGTTGCTAAGGTACAGGAGTAGGCCATTCAGCCCCTCGAGCCAGTTACATACAAACATGAAGAGACCATTCAGTTCCTTGAGACTGTTACAAAGGAACAGGAGGAGGCCATGAAATCCCTCAAGCTTCTTACATAGGAACATGATTAGGCCATTCAGCCCCTCGAGCCAATTACATAGATACAGGAGGAGCCCATTCAGCCCCCTCGAGCCTTTTGCATACGAACAGGAGTAGGCAATTCAGCTACTTGAGCATGTTACAGAGGAACAGAAGGAGGACATTCAGACCCCTCGAGGATGTTGCATAATAACAGGAGGAGGCCTATTCCGCCCCCTTGACTCTGTTACAGATGAACAGGAGGAGTCCATTCAGCCCCCTCAAGGATGTTACATATGAACTGGAGGAGGCCCATTCCGCACCCTTGACTCTGTTACATATGCCCAGGAGGAGACCATTCAGCATCTTGAGCCTGTTATATAGGAAAAGGAGGAGGCCAATCAACCCCTCAAGCTGGTTACATAGGAACAGCAGTTGGCCAATTAGCCCATCGAGCCTTTTACATAGAAACAGGAGTCGGCCATTCAACCCCATGGGCCTGTTGCATAGGAGCAGGAGGAGGCCCATTCAGACCCGTGAGCCTGTTACATAGGAACAAGATGAGGCCATTTAGCCCCGTGAGCCTTCTCCACAGAAACAGGAGGAGGCCGTTCAGCCCCTCGCACCTCTTGCATAGGAACAGGACCATTCAGCCCCCTCGAGGATGTTACATATGAACAGGAGGAGCCTATTCAGCAACTTGAGCCTGTAACATAGATAAAGGAGGAGCCCATTTCGCTGAATCGAGCCTGTTACATTTTTTTGTTTTATTCCTTCATAGGATCTGGCATCACTGGCAAGGCCAGCATTTATTGCCCATCCCTAATCGCCCTTGAGAATGTGGTGGTGAGCCGCCTTTTTAAGCGCTGAAGTCCGTGTGATGAAGGTGCTCCCACAGTGCTGTTATGGAAGGAAGTTACAGGATTTTGACACAGCGACGATGAAGAAACGGCGATATACTTCCAAGTCAGGATGGTGTGTGACTTGGAGGGGAACTTGGAGGTGGTGCATTTCGCATGCGCCTGCTGCCCTTGTCCTTGTGGGTGGAAGAGGTCTTGGGTTTGGGAGGTGCTGCCGAAGAAGCATTGACGAGTTGTTCCAGCGCATCTTGTAGATGGTACACACTGCAGGCACGGTACGCTGGTGGTGGAGGGATTGAATGTTTAAGGTGGTGGATGGGGTGCCAATCAAGCGGCCTGCATTGTCCTGGATGGCGTCTAGGACATAGTGACATAGGAACAAGAGGAGGCCAATCAGCCCCTAGAGCCTGTTGTGTAGGAACAGCAGAAGGCCCCTTCAGCCCCAAGACGCTGTTACATCTGAACTGGAGGAGGCCATTCAGAACCTCGAGCCTGTTGCATTGGAACAGGAGTAGGCCATTCAGCCCTTTGTGCCTGTTGCATAAGAACAGGAGGAGGCCATTCAAGCCCTCAAACTTTTTACAGAGAAACAGGAGGAAGCCATTCATCCCCTCTAGACTGTTACAAAGGAACAGGACAAGGCCAATAAGGCCATTCGAGCCTGTTATATAGGAACAGGAGGAGGCCATTAGCATCTCGAGCCTGTTACATCGGAATAGGAGGAGGCCATTCAGCCCATCAAGCCCTTTATGTTGAAACAGGAAGAGGCCATTCAGCACCTCAAGCCTTTTACATAGGACCAGGAGGTGGTCATTTATCCCATCGAGCCTTTTAAACAGGCCATTCTGCCATTTGGGCCTGCTGCATATGAACAGGAGAATTCCAATCAAACGCTTGAGCCTGTTACGTACAAACATGAAGAGACCATTCAGTTCCTCGAGACTGTAACACAGGAGCAGGAGGAGGCCATTCAGCCCCTCAAGCCTGTTGTATAGGAACAGTAGGAGGACCATTCATCTCGTCCAGAATGTCACACAGGAACAGGAGGCAGTTGTTCAGTCCCTCGAGCTGGCAAGGATCAGGAGTCGGCCCATTTAGCCCCTCAAGCCGATTACATAGAAACAGGAGGAGGCCATTAAGCCTCTCGAGACAGTTGGACAGGAAAAGGAGGAGGCCATTAAGCCCCTAAAGCGTGTTGCATAGGAATAGGATTAGGCAAATTACCCCATCGATACTGTTACATAGGAACAGGAGGAGGCCATTTCACCCCTTGAATCTGGTACATATGAACAGGAACAGGCCATTCTGCCCCTCGAGGCTGTTACATGGGAAAAAGATGAGACCATTCAGCCCCTCGAGCCTGATGCAGAAGAACAGAAGGAGGTCCATTCAGCCCCTCAAGCCTGTTACATAGGAACAGGAGTAGGACCATTCAGCTCCCTCGAGGATGTTACATACGAACACGAGGAGTCCCAATCTGTCCACTTGAGCCTGTTAAATAGGATCAGGAGGAGGCCATTCAGCCCCTTGAAACTGGTAGATATGAATAGGAGAAGGTCATTCAGCCCCTCCAGGCTGTTACATAGGAACAGGAGGAGTCCATTCAGCCCCTCGAGCAAGTTGCATCTTTACAGGAGGAGGCCCATTCAACCCCTCAAAACTGTTACGAAGGAACAGGAGGAGGCCATTAAGCCACTGGAGCCTCTTACATAGAAACAGGAGTAGGCCATTCATACCCTCGAGCCTGTTGCATATGAACAGGAGGAGGCCATTTAGCCCCTAGAATCTATTACACAGGAACAGGAGGAGGCCATTCAGCCCCTCAGGCCTGTTGTATAGGAACAGGTGGAAGTTGATTCAGCCCCTGGAGCCTGTTAGAAAAGATCATGAGGAGGCCATTCAGTCCCTCGAGCCTGTTGCATCGGAAGAGGAGGTGGCCCATTCAGCCCCTCAAGCCTGTTTCATAGAAACTGAAGGATGCCAATTAGTGCCTTGAACCTGCTACATAGGAACAGGAGGAGGCAATTAAGCCTCTCGAGCCAGTTGTACAGGAACAGGAGGAGGCCATTAAGTCCCTAGAGCGTGTTGCATAGGAATAGGAGGAGGACCATTCAGCTCCTCGAGTCTGTAACTTAGGAACAGGAGGCAGTTGTTCAGTCACTCGAGCTGGTTGCATAGGAGCAGGAGTAGGGCCAGTCAGTCCCTTGAGCTGGTTACATAGAAACAGGAGGAGCCGATTCAGCCCACTTGAAGCTTTTACATCGGAACAGGAGAAGGCCCATTCAGCCCCTGTGGCCTGTTGCATAGAAACAGGAGGAGGCCATTTATCCCCCTGAACCGGGTACATATGAACAGGAGCAAGCCATTCTGCCCCTTGAGCCTGTTACATGGGAACAACAGGAGGCCATTCAGCCCCTCGAGCCTGATGCAGAAGAACAGAAGGAGGTCCATTCAGCCCCTCAAGCCTGTTACATAGGAACAGGAGTAGGACCATTCAGCTCCCTCGAGGATGTTACATATGAACACGAGGAGTCCCAATCTGTCCACTTGAGCCTGTTAAATAGGATCAGGAGGAGGCCATTCAGCCCCTCGAAACTGGTAGATATGAACAGGAGAAGGTCATTCAGCCCCTCAAGGCTGTTACATAGGAACAGGAGGAGTCCATTCAGCCCCTCGAGCAAGCTGCATCTTTACAGGAGGAGGCCCATTCAACCCCTCAAAACTGTTACGAAGGAACAGGAGGAGGCCATTAAGCCACTGGAGTCTCTTACATAGAAACAGGAATAGGCCATTCATACCCTCGAGCCTGTTGCATATGAACAGGAGGAGGCCATTTAGCCCCTCGAATCTATTACACAGGAATAGGAGGAGGCCATTCAGCCCCTCAGGCCTGTTGCATAGGTACAGGTGGAAGTTGATTCAACCCGTCGTGCCTGTTAGAAAAGATCAGGAGGAGGACATTCAGCCCCTCAAGCCTGTTGCATCGGAATAGGAGATGGCCCATTCAGCCCCTCAATCCATTTACACAGGAACTGAAGGATGCCAATTTGCCCCTTGAGCCTGCTACTTAGGAACAGGAGGAGGCTTTTCAGCCCCTCGAGCATGTTGCATAGGAACAGAAGGAGGCCATTAAACCTCTCGAGCCAGTTGTATAGGAACAGGAGTAGGCCCAATAAGCATCTCGAGCCTGTAGAATAGGAACAGGAGTAGGCTGATTCAGCCCCTCGAGCCTGTTGGTAGGAACAGGAGTTGGCTCATTCAGTCCCACGAACCCGTTACATCAAAAAATGAGGATCCCATGCAGCCCCCTTGAGCCAGTTACATAGGAACATGATGAGGCCACTCAGCCCCTTGAAACTGTTACATAGGAACAGGAGGAGAACTATTCAGCCCCTCGAGCATGTTACGTAGAAACTGGTGGTGATTGTTCAGTCACTGGAGCCGGTTGCATAGGATCAGGACGAGGTCCATTCAGCCCTCGAGCTGTAACATAGGACCAAGAAGAAGCCATTCAGCCCCTCGAGCATGTTACACAGGAACAGGAGGAGGCAATTAAGCCCCTAGAGCCTGTTGCATAGGAATAGGAGGAGGCCATTAAGCCCCTCGAGCGTGTTACACAGGAACAGAAGGAGGCCATTTATCCCCTTGAGCCTGTTGCATAGGAACAGGAGGAGGACCATTCAGCTCCTCGAGTCTGTAACTTAGGACCAACAGGCAGTTGTTCAGTCACTCGAGCTGGTTGCATAGGATCAAAAGTAGGGACAGTCAGCCCTTGAGCTGGTTACATAGAAACAGGAGGAGCCCATACAGCCCATTTGAGGCTTTTACATAGGAACAGGAGAAGACCCATTCTGCTTCTCAAGACTGTTTCAAAGGACCAAGAGAAGACTTTTCAGCCGCTCGAGACTGTTGCATAGGAACAGGAGGAGGCCATTCAGTCCCTCGAGCCTGTTATGTGTAACAGAAGGAGGTCCATTCAGCCCCTCGAACCTGTTACACAGGAACAGGAGGAGACCATTCAGCCCTCAGGCCTGTTGCATAGGAACAGGTGGAAGCTGATTCTGCCCCTCGAGCCTGTCTGAAAAAATCAGGAGGAGGCCATTCAGCCCCTCGAGCCTGTTGCATCGGAATAGGAGGTGGCCCATTCAGCCCCTCAATCCTGTTACATAGGAACTGAAGGATGCCAATTAGCACCTTGAGTCTGCTACTTAGGAACAGAAGGAGGCTATTCAGCCCCTCGAGCATGTTGCATAGGAACAGGAGGAGGCCATTAATCCTCCTGATCCAGTTGTATAGGAACAGGAGTAGGCCCAATAAGCCTCTCGAGCCTGTAGAATAGGAACAGGAGTAGGCTGATTCAGCCCCTCGAGCCTGTTGGTAGGAACAGGAGTTGGCTCATTCAGTCCCATGAACCCGTTACATCAAAAAATGAGGATCCCATGCAGCCCCCTTGAGCCAGTTACATAGGAACATGATGAGGCCACTCAGCCCCTTGAAACTGTTACATTGGAACAGGAGGAGAACTGTTCAGCCCCTCGAGCCTATTACGTAGAAACTGGTGCCGATTGTTCAGTCACTAGAGCTGGTTGCATAGGATCAGGAGGAGGTCCATTCAGCCCTCGAGCATGTTACACAGGAACAGGAGCAGGCAATTAGCCCCTAGAGCCTGTTGCATAGGAATAGGAGTAGGCCATTCAGCCCCTCGAGCGTGTTACACAGGAACAGGAGGAGGCCATTTAGCCCCTTGAGCCTGGTACATATGAACAGGAGGAGGACCATTCAGCTCCTCGAGTCTGTAACTTAGGGCCAACAGGCAGTTGGTCAGTCACGCGAGCTGGTTGCATAGGATCAAGAGTAGGGCCAGTCAGCCCCTTGAGCCGGTTACATAGAAACAGGAGGAGCCCATTCAGCCCACTTGAGGCTTTTACAGAGGAACAGGAGAAGGCCCATTCTGCTCCTCAAGACTGTTGCATCGGAATAGGAGGTGGCCCATTCAGCCCCGCAAGCCTGTTACATAGGAACTGAAGGATGCCAATTAGCCCCTTGAGCCTGCTACTAAGGAACAGAAGGAGGCTATTCAGGCCCTCGAGCCAGTTGTGCAGGAACAGGAAGAGGCCATTAAGCCCCTAGAGCGTGTTGCATAGGAACAGGAGGAGGCCATTAAGCCTCTCAAGACAGTTGGACAGGAACAGGAGGAGGCCATTAAGCCCCTAGAGCGCGTTGGACAGGAACAGGAGGAGGTCATTAAGCCCCTAGAGCGCGTTGGACAGGAACAGGAGGAGGCCATTAAGCCTCTCGAGACAGTTGGACAGGAACAGGAGGAGACCATTAAGCCCCTAGAGCGTGTTGCATAGGAATAGGATTAGGCAAATTATCCCATCGATAATGTTACATACGAAAACGAGGAGTCCCAATCCGTCCACTTGAGATTGTTACATAGGAACAGGAGGAGGCCATTTAGCCCATTGAGCCGTTACATTGAAACAGATGTAGGCAATTCAGCCCCTTGAGCCTCTTGCATACGAACACGAGGAGGGCCTTTCAGCCCCTCAAGCCTGTTACATAGGTACAGGAAGAGGCCATGCAGCCCCTCGTGTCTGTTGCATATGTACAGGAGGAGGCCCATTCAGCCCCCCAAGCCTGTTACATAGGAACCATAGTAGGCCATTCAACCCCTCGAGGCTATTACACAGGAACAGGAGGAGGCCATTCAGCCCCTCAGGCCTGTTGCATCGGAATAGGAGGTGGCCCATTCAGCCCCGCAAGCCTGTTACATAGGAACTGAAGGATGCCAATTAGCCCCTTGAGCCTGCTACATAGGAACAGGAGGAGGCTATTCAGGCCCTCGAGCATGTTGCATAGGAACAGGAGGAGCCCATTAAGCCTCTCGAGCCAGTTGTACAGGAACAGGAGTAGGCCCAATAAGCATGCCGAGCCTATTGCACAGGAATAGGAGGAGGCCCATTCAGCTCTCGAGCCTGTTATTTAGGACCAAGAGGAGGTAATTCAGCCCCTCGAGCCTGTTACACAGGAACAAGAGGAGGACATTAAGCCCCTAGATCCTGTTGCATAGGAATAGGATTAGGCTAATTATCCCATCGAGCCTGTTACATAGGAAAAGGAGGAGGCCATTCATCCCCTCGAGACTGTTACATAGGAACAGGAGCAGGCCATTTCGCCCCTTGAGCCTGTTGCATAGGAACAGGAGGAGGACCATGCAGCTCCTCGAGTCTGTAACTTAGGAACAGGAGGCAGTTGTTCAGTCACTCGTGCTGGTTGCTTAAGATCAGGAGTAGGGCCCATAGGAGCAGGCCATTTCGCCCCTTGAGCCTGTTGCATAGGAACAGGAGGAGGACCATGCAGCTCCTCGAGTCTGTAACTTAGGAACAGGAGGCAGTTGTTCAGTCACTCGTGCTGGTTGCTTAAGATCAGGAGTAGGGCCAGTCAGTCCCTTGAGCCGGTTACATAGAAACAGGAGGAACCCATTCAGCCCACTTGAGGCTTTTATATAGGAACAGGAGAAGGCCCATTCAGCCCCTCAAGATGTTTCAAAGGACAAAGAGGAGGCCATTCAGCCCCTCGAGACTGTTGCAAAGAAACAGGAGGATGCCATTTATCCCCTTGAACCTGGTACATATGAACAGGAGTCGGCCATTCTGCCCCTTGAGCCTATTACATGGGAAAAAGAGAAGGCAATTAAGCCCCTCGAGCCTGATGCAGAAGAACAGAAGGAGATCCTTTCTGCCCCTCAAGTCTGTTACATAGAAACAGTAGTAGGCCATTCAACCCCTCGAGGCTATTACACAGGAACAGGAGGAGGCCATTCAGGCCCTCAGGCCTGTTGTATAGGAACAGGTGGAAGTTGATTCAGCCCCTGGAGCCTGTTAGAAAAGATCATGAGGAGGCCATTCAGTCCCTCGAGACTGTTGCATCGGAAGAGGAGGTGGCCCATTCAGCCCCTCAAGCCTGTTTCATAGAAACTGAAGGATGCCAATTAGTGCCTTGAACCTGCTACATAGGAACAGGAGGAGGCCATTAAGCCTCTCGAGCCAGTTGTACAGGAACAGGAGGAGGCCATTAAGCCCCTAGAGCGTGTTGCATAGGAATAGGAGGAGGACCATTCAGCTCCTCGAGTCTGTAACTTAGGAACAGGAGGCAGTTGTTCAGTCACTCGAGCTGGTTGCATAGGAGCAGGAGTAGGGCCAGTCAGTCCCTTGAGCTGGTTACATAGAAACAGGAGGAGCCGATTCAGCCCACTTGAAGCTTTTACATCGGAACAGGAGAAGGCCCATTCAGCCCCTGTGGCCTGTTGCATAGAAACAGGAGGAGGCCATTTATCCCCTTGAACCGGGTACATATGAACAGGAGCAGGCCATTCTGCCCCTTGAGCCTGTTACATGGGAACAACAGGAGGCCATTCAGCCCCTCGAGCCTGATGCAGAAGAACAGAAGGAGGTCCATTCAGCCCCTCAAGCCTGTTACATAGGAACAGGAGGAGGCCATTCAGCCCCTCGAGCCTGTTACATAGGAACAGGAGTAGGACCATTCAGCTCCCTCGAGGATGTTACATACGAACACGAGGAGTCCCAATCTGTCCACTTGAGCCTGTTAAATAGGATCAGGAGGAGGCCATTCAGCCCCTCGAAACTGGTAGATATGAACAGGAGAAGGTCATTCAGCCCCTCAAGGCTGTTACATAGGAACAGGAGGAGTCCATTCAGCCCCTCGAGCAAGTTGCATCTTTACAGGAGGAGGCCCATTCAACCCCTCAAAACTGTTACGAAGGAACAGGAGGAGGCCATTAAGCCACTGGAGCCTCTTACATAGAAACAGGAATAGGCCATTCATACCCTCGAGCCTGTTGCATATGAACAGGAGGAGGCCATTTAGCCCCTCGAATCTATTACACAGGAATAGGAGGAGGCCATTCAGCCCCTCAGGCCTGTTGCATAGGTACAGGTGGAAGTTGATTCAACCCCTCGAGCCTGTTAGAAAAGATCAGGAGGAGGACATTCAGCCCCTCAAGCCTGTTGCATCGGAATAGGAGGTGGCCCATTCAGCCCCTCAATCCATTTACACAGGAACTGAAGGATGCCAATTAGCCCCTTGAGCCTGCTACTTAGGAACAGGAGGATGCTTTTTAGCCCCTCGAGCATGTTGCATAGGAACAGAAGGAAGCCATTAAGCCTCTCGAGCCAGTTGAATAGGAACAGGAGTAGGCCCAATAAGCATCTCAAGCCTGTTGCATAGGAACAGGAGGAGGCCCATTCAGCCCTCGAGCCTGTTACAAAGGACGAAGAGGAGGCGATTCAGCCCTTCAAGCCTATTACACAGGAACAGGAGGAGGCCATTAATCCCCGAGAGCCTGTTGCATAGGAATAGGAGTAGGCCAATTATCCCATTGAGCCTGTTACATAGGAAAAGAAGGAGGCCATTCAGCCCCTCGAGACTGTTACATAGGAACAGGAGGAGGACCATTCAGCTCCTCAAGTCTGTAACTTAGCAACAGGAGGCAGTTGTTCATTCACTCGAGCTGCTTGCATAGGAGCAGGAGTAGGGCCAGTCAGCCCCTTGAGCCGGTTATATAGAAACAGGAGGAGCCCATTCAGCCCCTCGAGCCTGTTACATAGGACCAAAAGGAGGCCATTTAGCCCCTAGAGCCTGTGCCATCGGAACACGAGGTGGCCATTCAGCCCCTCGAAACTGGTAGATATGAACAGGAGAAGGTCATTCAGCCCCTCAATACTGTTACGAAGGCATAGGAGGAGGCCATTCAGCTGCTGGAGCCTGTTGCTTAGGAATTGGAAAAGGCAACAGGTGGTGAATGAACCAACAAGAGGGGAAACCTGCTTGACCTCGTCCTCACCAATCTACCTGTTGCAGATGCATCTGTCCATGATAGCTATGACAGCAGTGACCACCGCACAGTCATTGCGGAGACGAAGTCCCGTCTTCACACTGAGAACACCATCCATCGTGTTGTGTGGCACTACCATCGTGCTAAATGGGATAGAATCAGAACAGATCTAGCAGCTCAAAACTGCGCATCCATGAGGCGCTGTGGGCCATCAGCAGCAGCAGAATTGTATTCCACCACAATCTGTAACCTCATGGCCCGGCATATCCCTCACTCTACCATTACAACCAAGCCAGGGGGCCAACCCTGGTTCAATAACGAGTGTAGAAGAGCATGGCAGGAGTAGCACCAGGCATACCTAAAAATGAGGTGCCAACCTGGGGAAGCTGCAACACAGGACTACATGCATGCTAAAAAGCGGAAGCAGCATGCTACAGACAGGGCTAAGCGATCCCACAATCAACGGATCAGATCAAAGCTCTGCAGTCCTGCCACATCCAGTCGTGAATGGTGGTGGACTATTTAACAACTAACGGGAGGAGGAGGCTCCAAGACTATCCCTATCCTCAATGATGGTGGAGCCCAGCACGTGAGTGCAAAAGACAAGGCTGAAGCGTTTGCAACCAACTTCAGCCAGAAGTGCCGAGTGGATGATTCATATCGGCCTACTCCCGAGGTCCCCAACATCACAGAAGCCATTATTCAGCCAATTCGATTCACTCCACGTGATATCAAGAAACGGCTGAGCACACTGGATACAGCAAAGGCTATGGGCCCCGACAACATCCCGGCTATCGTGCTGAAGACTTGTGCTCCAGAACTAGCCGCGCCTCTAGCCAAGCTGATCCAGTACAGCTACAACACTGGCATCTATCCGACAATGTGGAAAACTGCCCAGGTTTGTCCTGGCCACAAAAAGCAGGACAAATCCAACCCAGCCAATTACCACCCCATCAGTCTACTCTCAATCATCAGCAAAGTGATGAAAGGTGTCTTCGACAGTGCTATCAAGCAGCACTTACTCACCAATAAACTGCTCACTGATGCCCAGTTTGGGTTCCGCCAAGACCACTCGGCTCCCGACCTCATTACAGCCTTGGTCCAAACATGGACAAAGGAGCTGGATTCCAGAGGTGAGGTGAGAGTGACTGCCCTTGACATCAAGGCAGCATTTGACCGAGTCTGGCATCAAGGAGCCCTATTAAAGCTGAAGTCAATGGGAATCAGGGGGAAAATGCTCCACTGGCTGGATTCATCCCTAGCACAAAGGAAGATGGTTGTGGTGGTTGAAGGTCAATCATCACAGCCTCAGGACATCGATGCAGGAGTTCCTCAGGGCAGTGTCCTAGGCCCAACCATCTTCAGCTGCTTCATCAATGACCTTCCCTCCAACATAAGGTCAGAAATGGGGATGTTCGCTGATGACTGCACAGTGTTCAGCGCCATTTGCAACTCCACAGATAATGAAGCAGTCCATGCCCGCATGGAACAAGACCTGGACGACGTTCAGGCTTGGGTTGATAAGTGGCAGGTAACATTCGCGCCACAGAAGTGCCAGGCAATGACTATCTCCAACACGCGAGCGTCTAACCACCTGCCCTTGACATTCAATGGCATTACCATCGCCGAATCCCGCACTGTCAACATCCTGGGGGTCACCATTAACCAGAAACTTAACTGGACCAGCCACATAAATACTGTGGCAACAAGAGCAGTTCAGAGGCTAGGTATTCTGCGGCGAGTGTCTCACCTCCTGTCTCCCCAAAGCCTTTCGACCATCTACAAGGCACAAGTAAGGAGTGTGATGGAATATTCTCCACTTGCCTGGATGAGTGCAGCTCCAACAACACTCAAGAAGCTCGACACCATCCAGGACAAAGTGCCCGCTTGATTGGCACCCCATCCAACATCTTAAACATTCACTGCCTCCACCACCAGCGTACCGTGGCTGCAGTGTGTACCATCGACAAGATGCACTGCAGCAACTCGCCAAGGCTTCTTCAGCAGCACCTCCCAAACCCGCGACATCTTCCACCTAGAAGGACAAGGGCAGCAGGCGCATGGGAACACCACCACCTCCAAGTTCCCCTCCAAGTCACACACCATCCTGACTTAGAAATATATCGCCGATCCTTCATCGTCGCTGGGTCAAAATCCTGGAACTCCCTACCTAACAGCACTGTGGGAGTACCATCACCACACGGACTGCAGCGGTTCATGAAGGCGGCTCACCACCACATTCTCAAGGGCAACTAGGGATGGGTAATAAATGCTGGCATTGCCAGCGATGCCCCGATCCCATAAACGAATTAAAAAAAAACAGGAGGAGGCCATTCAGCCCCTCGAGCAAGTAGCATAGGAACAGGAGGAGGCCCATTCAGCCGCTGGAGCCTGTTGCATACGAACAGGAGGAGGCCCATTCAGCCCCTGAAGCCTGTTACATAGGAACTGAAGGATGCTGATTAGCCCCTTGAGCCTGCTACTTTGGAGCAGGAGGAGGCTATTCAGCCCCTCGAGCATGTTACATAGCAAAAGGAGGAGGACATTTAGCCTCTCGAGCCTGTTGTATAGGAACAGGAGTAGGCCCAATAAGCATCTCGAGCCTGTTGTATAGGAACAGGAGTAGGCCCAATAAGCATCTCGAGCCTGTTACACAGGAACAGGAGGAGTCCATTAAGCCCCTAAAGCCTTTGGCATAGGAATAGGTTAAGGCCAATTATCCCATTGAGCCTGTTACATAGGAAAAGGAGGAGGCCATTCAGCCCCTTGATACTGTTACATAGGAACTGGAGCAGGACCATTCAGCTGCTCGAGTCTGTAACTTAGTAACAGGAGACAGTTGTTCAGTCACTCGAGCTGGTTGCATAGGAGCAGGAGTAGGGCCAGTCAGCCCCTTGAGTCGGTTACATAGAAACAGGAGGAGCCCATTCAGCCCACTTCAGACTTTTACATTGGAACAGGAGAAGGCTCATTCAGCCCCTAGAGTCTGTTGCATTGAAACAGGAGGAGGCCATTTATCCCCTTAACCTGATACATATGAACAGGAACAGGCCATTCTGCCCCTCGAGGCTGTTACATGGGAAAAAGAGGACGCCATTCAACCCCTCGAGCCTGATGCAGAAGAACAGAAGGAGGTCCATTCAGCTCCCTCGAGGATATAACATACGAACATGAGGAGTCCCATTCTGTCCACTTGAGCCCGCTACATAGGATCAGGACGAAGCCATTCAGAACCTCAAGGTTGTTTCATGGGAACAGGAGGTGCCACATTCAGCCAATCGAGCCGACTACATAGGAACAGTCGGAGGCCCATTCAGCCCCTCAAACCTGTTACATAGAAGCAGGAGGATTAACCCCTCGAACCGGGTACATATGAACAGGAACAGGCCATTCTGCCCCTCGAGGCTGTTACATGGGTAAAAGAGGAGGCCATTCAGCCCCTCGAGCCTGATGCAGAAGAAGAAAAGGTGGCCCATTCAGCCCCTCGAGCCTGTTACAAAGGAACAGGAGTATGACCATTCAGTTCACTCATGGATGTTACATACGAACACGAGGATTCCCATTCCGTCTACTTGAGCCTGTTACATAGGATCAGGAGGAGGCCATTCAGAACCTCGAGCCTGGTACATAGGAACAGGAGGAGGCCATTCAGCCCCTCGAGCCTGTTACATAGGAATAGGAGGAGGCCAATTAGTACATCGAGCCATTCCAAAGAAACAGGAGGAGGCCATTCAGCCCCTTGAGCCTCTTGCATACGAACACGAGGAGCAGCTTTCTGCCCCTCAAGCCTGTTGCATATGAACAGGAGGAGACCATTCAGCCCCTCAAGCCTGTTCCATAGGAATAGGAGGAGGCCATTCAGCCACTTCAGCCTGTTACATAGGAAAAGGAGGAGGCCCTTTCAGCCCCTCAAGCCTGTTACATGGGAATGGAGGAGGCTATTCAGCCACTTGAGCCTGTTGCATAAGAAATGGAGGAGGCCTATCAGAACCTCTAGCCTGTTACATGGGAACAGGAGGAGGCCATTTAGCTCATCGAGCCGTTACATTGAAACAGGAGTAGGCCATTCAGCCCCTTGAGCCTCTTGCATATAAACACGAGGCGGCCCTTTCAGCCCCTCAAACCTGTTACTTAGGAACAGGAGGAGGCCATTCAACCCCTTGAGCCTGTTACATAGGAACATGATTCGGCCATTCAAACCCTCAAGCCTCTTACATAGGAACAGGAGGAGGCCATTCAGAACCTCGAGCCTGTTACATTGGAACATGATTTGGCCATTCAACCCCTCGAGCCTGTTGCACACGAATAGGAGGAGGCCCATTTAGCCTCTCAAGCCTGTTACATAGGAACAGTAGTCGGCCATTCAGCCACACGAGGCTAGTACACAGGAACAGGAGGAGGCCATTCAGCACCTCAGGCCTGTTGCATAGGAACAGGTGAAAGCTGATTCAGCCCCTCGAGCCTGTTAGAAAAGATCAGGAGGAGGCCATTCAGCCACTCAAGCCTGTTACATAGGAACTGAAGGATACCAATGAACCCCTTGAGCCTGCTACTTAGGAACAGTAGGAGGCTATTCAGCCCCTCGAGCATGTTACATAGGAACATGAGGAGACCATTCAGCCCCTCGAGCCTGTTACATAGGAACAGGAGGAGACCGTTCAGCCACTTGAGTCTGCTACATAGGAACAGGAGTCGGCCATTCAGCCCCTTGAGCCTCTTGCATACGAACAGGATGAGGCCCTTTCAGTCCCTCAAGCCTATTACATAGGAACAGGTGGAGACCATTCAGCCACTTGAGCCTGCTACATAGGAACAGGAGGAGGCCTTTCAGAACCTCGAGTCTGTTACATAGGAAAAGGAGGAGGCCATTCAGCCCCTCGAGCCTGTTACATGGAAACAGGAGGAGGCCATTCAGCCCCTTGAGCCTCTTGCATACAAACAGGAGGGGGCCCTTTCAGTCCCTCAAGCCTGTTACATAGGAACATGATTCGGCCATTCAACCCCTCGAGCCTGTTGCACACGAATAGGAGGAGGCCCATTTAGCCCCTGAAGCCTGTTACATAGGAACAGTAGTAGGCCATTCAGCCCCTCAGGCCTGTTGCATAGGAACAGGTGCAAGCTGATTCAGCCCCTCGAGCCTGTTGGAAAAGATCAGGAGGAGGCCTTTCAGCCACTCAAGCCTGTTACATAGGAACTGAAGGATGCCAAGTAGCCCCTTGAGCCTGCTACTTAGGAACAAGAGGAGGCTATTCAGCCCCTCGAGCATGTTGCATAGGAACAGGAGGAGGCTATTCAGCCACTCAAGCCTGTTACATAGGAACAGGAGGAGGCCTTTCAGAACCTCGAGTCTGTTACATAAGAACAGGAGTAGGACCATTCAGCCCCTCGAGGATGCTACATACGAACACGAGGAGTCCCATTCCATCCACTTGAGCCAGTTACATAGGATCAGGTGGATGCCATTCAAAACCTCGAGCCTGTTTCATGGGAACATGAGCTGCCACATTCAGCTGCTCGAGCCTGCTGCATAGAAACAGGAGGAGGTCATTCATCCCCTCAAGGCTGTTACATAGGAACAGGAGGAGGTCCTTCAGCCCCTAAAGGCTGTTACATAGGAACAGGAGAAGGCCATTCAGCCCCTCAAAACTGTTATGAAGGAACAGGAGTAGGCCATTCAGCCCCTCGAAACTGTTACGAAGGAACAGGAGGAGGCCATTTAGCCGCTGGAGCCTGTTGCTTAGGAATAGGAAAAGGCCATTCAGCCCCTCAAGGCTGTTACATAGGAACAGGAGGAGGCCATTCAGTTGCTCGAGCAAGTTACATAGGAACAGGAGGAGGCCCATTCAGCCACTCGAAACTCCCCTGGTCCGTTCCGATCTGTTAAACTGAGGTAGTCTATCAATAGGCATGCTCTCCAGCCTTCTAATTATTTCATAGACATCTATCAGGTCATCTCTGAGTCTACGCTGCTCTAAACTGAATAGACCAAGGCCCTTGAGCCTATTCCAGTAGCTGATGTTCTCCTCGTAGCTCTGCTGTGGACCTTTTCAAAGGCCACTACATCACCCACCATGTGGGGATGGAGCGGGGGCGGGAGGGAATCAAAACTGGGCACAGTACTCCAGATACATTGGTTGTGATCTTCCAAAATTCCCTAGATTGAGGAAAGGTCACAGCGGATTGGAAGATAGCAAATGTAACCCCGCTATTCAAGAAAGGAAGGAGAGAGAAAACCAGGAACTACAAGCCAGTCAGCCTGACATCAGTCATTGGGAAAATGCAGGAATCCATTATTCCGGATTTGGTAACAGGGTATTTAGAAAATCATAATGGGCCGTAATTTGCGACCCCTACGGGCACGTACGAGGTGCGCACGCGCCCTTCAGGGCCGCGCAAATTCCAGGTTTTCGCGCGTGAAGCGCATGCGCGATAAACCCAGAAATTGTGATCTGTCAAGAATTTTCCTGACAGATCCAGCACATCCCCAGGAAAAGGGCATCCACGGGCGGAGAGTTGGGCTATTTGCCCAACTTCTGCCCAGCAAAAGCCCATGAAATTCTTATGCCTGGTATAAGCAGGTATCAGGCCTGCTTTTACCAGCGTAAGAGTTTAAAAAAGCATTAAAATAATTTTTTATCAATCATTTATAAATTAAAAATCCTGTGCAATAAGGTAAGTTTATTTTTAGCACATTTATTAATTTATTTTTCAGAAAATTGAATTTTAGTTTTAAATATTTAAATAAATGCTATTTTAATTAATTTAAAATCAGTATTTTTTATTTATTTAATGTGTAGAAGTATTTTTGGGAGTATCCCCATTCATGCTTATGGGGTTTCCATACATACAGAATCCCCTTAATTATGAATGGGATCCCATTCTTTCATTCATTGGGATGGCCCACGTGATCCCAGGGGTGCTTACAAACCACGTGCGCCCCTGAGACATGTGAGCCTCTGCCCGCGGGTACCCGGAGAAGCCCAGGACCGTGAATCTCCAAACCTCCCGGACCACCAGGTACGCGGGCATTTTATTTGCGGATCAGAGGTAATTCATTGCGGGAAGCCTCCAACCCCAAATTCAGGGCCCATATGATTAGGCAGAGTCAACATGGATTTATGAAATATAAATCGTGTTTGACAAATTTATTAGAGTTTTTTTGGTAGGAAGAATAAAAAACAGACTTTTTTAAATGGTGAGAAACTTTTAAATGTTGGTGTTGAGAGAGACTTGGGTCTCCTCGTTCAAGAAGCACAGAAAGCTAGCATGCAGGTACAGCAAGCAATAGGGAAGGCAAATTGCATGTTGGCCATTATTTCAAGGGGGTTGGAGTACAATAGTAAGGAAGTCTTGCTACAATTGTACACGGCCTTGGTGAGATCACACCTGGAGTACTGTGCACAGTTTTGGTTTCCTTATCTAAGGAAGGATATACTTGCCTTGGAGGTGGTGCAGTGAAGGTTCACTCGGTAGATTCCTGGGATGAGAGGGCTGTCCTATGATGAGAGATAGTGTAGAATAGCCCTATACTCTCTGGAGATTAGAAGAATGGGAGGTGATCTTATTGAAACATACAAGATTCGGAAGGGGATTGACAGGGTAGATGCTGAGAGGTTGTTTCCCCTGGCTGGAGAGTCTAGAACTCGGGGGCATAGTCTCAGGATAAGGGGTAGGCTATTTAAGACCAAGATGAGGAGGAAGTTCTTCACTCAGACGGTTGTGAATCTTTGGAATTCTCTGCCCCAGAGGGCTGTGGATGCTGAGTCTTTGAGTATATTCAAGGCTGAGATAGACAGATTGTTGGACTCGAGGGGAATCAAGAGATATGGGAATCGGGTGGGAAAGTGGAGTTGAGGTCGATGATCAGCCATGATCTTATTGAATGTCGGAGCAGGCTTGAGTGGCCGTATGGCCGACTCCTGCTCCTATTTCTTATGTTCTGATATCCTGTTAGTAGGACAAGTAAACCGATGGATTTCCTGCGGCTCTCCATCTCTGGGTCACTGGGACTCTCCCCACTGCTGTGGCCTCGGAATCTCCTGCGGGCACTGAAATGTGTCTGACGTTTAAAGCATTGAGCAGAATCAGAAATAATCAAAGGAACATGGCAAAGAAATTTGACTGCTGCCCACACTGTGAAACTGAACTTTGTCTGTTACATAACAAACCTAGGGATTATTATAAAGCGTGTATTCACTTGTACACAAAACATTCCTGAAAATGTTCTTTCAACAGCACAGCACAGTTACTGCTCCCAGAACCACAATCGCCATTTGCTCGGTGCAATATTTTGTTTTCAGCTTCTGCAAACAAACGGCCACAAATCGATCAAAGATTAAAGAGACTGTGGACCGGACAGAACAGTCTGTGACTGTGAAAAGCAGGGCGGCAATCTGAATGTGCCTCAATATCAGATCGGTGATAACAACCAGTAGATCCGCCGTTGCCATGGACACCAGATAGTGACTGACACAGTTGGAGAGATTGCACTTCCCCGAGATAGGATCACAATCGTCTTTAAGTTAACTGTAAGGAAGGACACAAACAGGGAAATTATACGTCCGGATTGGGGCAAAATTGGCAGTTTGATGGCGTTCGGAGTGAAATTTGCAGCTTTGTTGCTTCATCTAGTGCTGGGATCGAATAATTTGAGCTATGACAGGACAGTGTGCTGGAGACCGGGAAAATAAATGAACTGCATAAATTAAAGCATCAGTAATATCAGGTATATAGTAAAGCAGAAAACGAGTCATAACGGAAGGGGGTTATTCTTTACGCCAGTTGATAAATGTAATTCCTGGCCCGACAGGAAGTTTCCAAAAATGCACAGTCTTAGGTTCAGTTCTCAGCCTGGATCAGGTTAGAAGTTGGTTGGTACAATCGACCTCACTGCCCCAGGCTTAGTAATGTACAAAACAACAACAACAACAGAGGCAGGATTCCTGCCTGACCGGTGCAATTAGTCAAACACGATTTTCCCTTAACTAATCCTTGCTGACTTTCATTTATTAGCCCATACTTTTCCAAATCCAATTAATTTTGTCCCGGATTATTGTCTTTAAAAGTTCCCCCACCACCGACGTTAGGCTGCCTGGTCTGTAATTACAGGGTTTATCCCTCTCCCCTCTTTTGAACAGGGTTATAACATTTACTCTACTCCAGTCCTCTGGCACCATCCCCATTTCTAAGGAGGGTTGGAAGCTAGTGACCAGAGCTTCCCCAATTTCCCTGCTTACTTCCCTCAGTAACCTAGATCCCATCTGGCTCACATCCCAATCCTGCCCTTGTTTGAGCCAGGCTTCCGTTATTGCCACTATATCATAATCCCATGTGGTAATTTGTGCCTGCAGCTCACCAACCTTATTGACCACCTTCTGTGTATTTACGCACATGTACTCCGAATCCCAACTTGTCTGCCTCTCATTTCCGCTTCTCTGTTCCCTCCTATTTCAGAGCTACTCTTTATTCTGATGCTGTTTGCCACTCCCAGTCCTCTATGTATCCTGTCTCTCCTATCCATTGCTTCATCTCGGTGCCCCTCCCCTGCCAAATTAGTTTAAACCCTCACTCATAGCACTCGTTAACCTCCCCGCAAAGTCATTGGTCCGAGCCCGATTGAGGTGCAACCCGTCCATTTTGTACAGGTCGCTCCTGCCCCGGAAATGGTCCCAATCCCCGAGGAATGTGAAGCCGTCTCTCCTGCACAATTTCTCCAGCCACCATCATACTGCCTTATCTTACTGTTCCCACCCTCAGTCGCACGTGGCACTGGGAGTAATCCAAAGATTTCCACCTTTGAGGTCCTGCTCTTTAACTTCCTCCCTAGCTCCTGAGACTCGGAAGGCAGGACCTCAACCCTTTTCTTCCCTCATTCCAACATGTTCCACGACTTCTGGCTGCTCCCCTTCCCCCCGTGGAATGTTCTGCACCCGTTCAGTGACATCATTTACCCTGGCGCCAGAGAGTCCACAGACCATGCGAGACACACGTTGGCCGTTGCAGAAACGCCTGTCTGTCCCCTGACTATTAAATCACCGACAACCACTGCATTCCTACACTTCCCTGTGCCCCCATGGAGTCATTTGTCCCCTGGTGCTGTCCATGTGATCTGGACTGGACTCCTTCCAGGTGTCGTCACCCTCACCGGTATTCAGCACTGAAAACCGGTTTATTTGCTCAGTCGAAGTCCCTGACAATGTGTTACTAAATATAAAACCAGAAAATGCTGGAAATACTCAGCAGGTCAGGCAGCATCTGTGGAGAGAGAAACAGTGTTAAAGTTTCAGATCGATGACCTTTCATCAGAACTGGAAGAAAGTGAGACAGTTTTAAGCAGGTACAGAGTTAGTGAAAGGGGAGGGGAGGAAAGAACAAAAGGGAAGGTCTGTGATTGGGTGGAAGGCAGGAATGATTAAATGACAAAAGGGATGATGGTGCAAGGCAACAAAAGATGGGTCTAGAGGAGCAATAAATGGCAACAGCAGAGCCATTACCAGCACCTGCTGTCTGAATAAATGGGAGCAGTGATTAGGATCTGAAATTGTTGAACTCAATGTTGAGTTCGGAAGGTTGTAAAGTGCTGAATCGAAAGATGAGGTGCTGTTCCTCGAACTTCTGTTGAGCTTCATTGGAACAGTTGAGGAGGCCGAGGACAGAGAGGCCAGAGTGGGAGTGGGACGGAGAATTAAAATGGTAAGCAACCGGAAGCTCAGGGTCATGCTTGCGGACTGAACGGAGGTGTTCAGCAATCTGATCACTCAATCTGGGTTTGTCTCCCCAATGTAGACGAGATCGCATTGTGAGCAGTGAATACCGTATACTAAATTGAAAGAAGTACAAGTAAATCTCTGTTTCACCTGGGAGGAGTGTTTGGGGCCCCAGATGGTGGGAAGGGAGGAGGTGAAAGCGCAGATGATACACCGTATTTTTCTTTTGTATTAATCTTATTACATATACTGTGTCTCTATAAGTATTTATCAGCAGCAGATTTGTATTCCACCACAATCTGTAACCTCATGACCCGGCATATCCCTCACTCTGCCATTACCATCAAGCCAGCGGACCAACCCTGGTTCAATAAGGAGTGTAGAAGAATATGCGAGGAGTAGCACCAGGCAAACATTAAAATGCAGTGCCAACCTGGGGAAGCTGCAACACAGGACTACATGCATGCTAAAAAGCAGAAGCAGCATGTTATAGACAGGGCTAAGCGATCTCACAATCAACGGACCAGATCAAATCTCTGCAGTCCTGCCACATCTAGTCATGAATGTTTGTGGACCATTAAACAACTAACGGGAGGGGGATTCATGAATATCCCCATCATCAATGATGGTGGAGCCCAGCACGTGAGTGCAAAAGACAAAGCTGAAGCGTTTGCAACCATCTTCAGCTAGAAGTGCCGAGTGGATGATTTATAACAGTCTCCTCCCGATGTCCCCACCACCACACAAGCCAGTCTTCAGACAATTCAATACACTCCATGTGATATCAAGAAGCAGCTGAGCGCAATGGATACAGCAAAGGCTGTGGGACCCGACAACATCCCAGCTGTCGTGCTAAAGACTTGTGCCAGAGAACGAGCTCCGCCTCAAGCCAAGCTGTTCCAGTACACCTATAACACTGGCATCTACCCGAACAATGTGAAAAACTGCCCAGGTATGTCCTGTGAACAAAAAACAGGACAAATCCAATCCAGCCAATTACTGCCCCATCAGTCTACTCTCAATCATCAGCAAAGTGATGGAATGTGTCATCGACAGTGATAACAAGCAACACTTACTCACCAATAACCTGCTCACTGATGCCCAGTTTGGGTTCCGCTCGGACCACTGGGCTCCAGACCTCATTACAGCCTTGGTCCAAACATGGAGAAAATAGTTGAATTCCAGAGGTGAGTTGAGAGTGACTGCCCTTCACATCAAGGCAGCATTTGACCGAGTGTGGCATCAAGGACCCCTAGTAAAACTGAAGTTAATGGGAATCGGGGGGAAAACGCTCCACTGGCTGGAGTCATACCTAGCACAAAGGAATGTGGTTGTGGTGGTTGGAGGTCAATCATCACAGCCCCAGGACATCGCTGCAGGAGTTCCTCAGGGCCGTGTCCTAGGCCCAACTATTTTCAGCTGCTTCATCAATGACCTTCCCTCCATCATAAGGTCAGAAGTGGGGATGTTCGCTGTTGACTGCACAGTGTTCAGCACCATTCGCTACACCTCAGGTAATGAAGCAGTCCATGCCCGCATGCAGCAAGACCTGGACGACATTCAGGCTTGGGCTGAGAAGTGACATTCGTGCCACACAAGTGCCAGGCAATGACTATCTCCAACAGCCGAGCGTCTAACCACCGCCCCTTGACATTCAACGGCATTACCATCGCCAAATCCCCCACCATCAATATCGTGGGGGGGTCACCATTGACTAGAAACTTAACTGGACCAGCCACATAAATACTGTGGTAGCAAGAGCAGGTCAGAGCCTGGGTATTCTGTGGCGAGTGTCTCACCTCCTGACTCCCCAAAGCCTTTCCGCCATCTACAAGTCACAAGTCAGGAGTTTGATGGAATACTCTGCACTTGCCTGGATGAGTGCAGCTCCAACAACAATCAAGAAGATCGACAACATCCAGGACAAAGCAGCCGCTTGATTGGCACCCCATCCACCACCTTAAACATTCAATCCCTCCACCACCGGCGTACCGTGGCTGCAGTGTGTACCATCTACAAGATGCACTGCAGCAACTCGCCAAGGTTTCTTTGGCAGCACTTCCCAAACCCACGACCTCTACCAACTAGAAGGACAAGGGCAGCAGGCGCATGGGAACACCACCACCTCCAAGTTCCCCTCAAAGTCATATACTATCCTGACTTGGAAGTATATTGCTGATCCGTCATCGTCGCTGGGTCAAAATCCTGTAACTCCCTCCCTAACAGCACTGTGGGCGTACCTTCACCACATGGACTGCAGCGGTTCAAGAAGGAGGCTCACCACCACCTTCTCAAGGGCAATTAGGGATGGGCAATAAATGTCGGCCTTGCCAGCGATGCCCACATCCCGAGAATAAGTTATACAAAGAGTGAACCCAAGGTAGATTACTATTGAATCTGCTTCCAACACCCTTTCAGGCAGTGCATTCCAGATCACAACAACTCGCCACAGGAAAATAATTCTCCTCCTGGTTCCTTTGCCAATGACCTTAAATCTGTGTCCTCTGGTTACCGACCGACCCTATGCCAATTTCTCCTTATTTACTCTATCAACACCCTTCATCATTTTGAACACCTCTATTAAATCTCACTTTAAACTTCTCTGCTCTAACAAGAACAATCCCAGTTTCTCTCAGTCTCTCCGCATAACTGAAGTCCCTCTTCGCTGGAACCGTTCTGGTAAATCTCCTCTGCACCTCTCTTAGGCCTTGGCATCCTTCCTAAAGTGTGTGGTGCCCAGAATTGGACACAATATTCCAGCTGGGGCCCAACCAGTGATATACAAAGGGTTTAGCATGAACTCCTTGCTTTTGTACTCTGCCTCTATTTATAAATCCCATTAACCTCCGCATGATTATCTCATCTTCTGGTCAATCTTGATCCTAGGGTGTCTCAAAAAGGGAAGGACTGTTCCTGATGCAGTTGCTGAGGGCAATGTTTTGGAAACATTTTTTGCATTCCCCTCGTTGACGTCCAACAACCTGTTCCAGCAAAGTGATCGAACGACCAAGATAAAAGAAACTGCGACTTACGGACAACCTGTAGTTGGACGGGTCTGTGAAAGTACGATCCTTGAAGCCCTGGAAATCCACATTGCAGTAATACACGTCACTGTCATCCGGACTGAGATTGTTGAACCTCAAGGAGCAATTCATCTGCTCCAGATCTCCACCCAAGACTGAAAGAAAAAAAATTAAAAGCAGATTCAATAGTAACTTTCAAAAGACACGATGGGCCGAATGCCCTCCTTCTGTGCTGTATGATTCTATGATTCTATATCTGCTCACTCTATGATTGAAGGACAAATCTGTTCCCTTTCATTAAGTGGCTGCTCTCTCAATCCAAGGGCGAGAATGAATCCAATTTCCTGAATTCAGCTCAGAAAGTAAATTGTACCTGGTAGCAAGCGGAGAAAGATTGAAATGTTTCATGTCGTGTTTCTCAATATCTTCCTTGGATTACAGATCCCCCATGATCGAATTGAATATCAGAACAGGCTCGAGGGGCTGAATGGCCTCCTCCTGTTCCCATGATTGACCAGGGAATGGAAAAGGAAATCAGGAATTTTCATTTAAAAATGAATTGTTAGAGAAAGACAAGGGGACACAGGTTCAAACCGGTAGAAGAAAAATTTAGGAGTGAAGTCAGGAAACTCTTTACACAATGGGTGATCGACACTTGGAATGAACTCAAGGATAGAGTAGGGGAAACAATCCTGGCATCATTTACTAAAAGACTGGTGGCTGCAATGGCGGGAGTGTAGGATCTCTCTCGATGGCTGAATGTCTGATCCGTAACTATCCTGTGATCCTGTGTTTGCAGCTCAGAGCTGAGAACTAAACAGATCACAGTTTAACTAACATTGGGTCAATTGCTCAGCGAATTATCCTGAGACCCCCATCGCACACATACACTCACTCTCTCACACACATACACACCAACTCACACACTCACTCTCACTTTCACTCTCATACACACACACACACACACACCAACTCACACACACATTCACTCTCAGTCTCAGTCTCACATACACACTCATTCTCACACACACAGACACACTTACTCACATACAATCGCACTCATACAACACACACACTCACTCTCCCAGATACACTCACACACACTCACACAGACACACTTATACACACTCATATGCACTGTAATGTTTTCATGTAAGTTTGAAAAGGTTGTGTGACTGTAGATAATGAAAGTGCTAATGGTCTACAAGCTGTACGGCGCTCTGCAATTCACACCATGATCTGATCTGTGAGTGTTCTTAAGGGTCAAGCATCTTCTGCAGTTTAATCTTACTGCTAACTCTTACACCCCTTCTGCCCTGACATTGGACAATGTTGCTGTCAATGTATTACATATACATCGTGTCTGTGAGTTAATCCTGGGAACTTATCAGATCTGTTGCTTGTACAGACTCAAATGGTTATTTTGTGCTGGTTTTTTCCCTTCTGTCTCCTATTTGACCCTAAGCTGAGCTTCCGACCCCCATATCCTCTCAATCATCAAGACCGCCTAATTCCACCTCCGTAACATTGCCCGTCTCCGCCCCTGCCTCAGCTCATCTGCTGCTGAAACCCACATCCATGCCTTTGTTACCTCCAGACACGACTATTCTAACGCTCTCCTGGCCGGCCTCCCATCTTCCCCCTCCGTAAAGTTCAGCTCATCCAAAACTCTGCTGCCCCATATCGTACCTCGCACCAAGTCCGGTTCACCCAGCACCCCTGTGCTCGCTGACCTACATTGGGTCCCAGTCTGGCAATGGCTCGATTTTAAAATTCTCATCCTTGTCTTCAAATCCCTCAATTGCCTCGCTCCCCTCCCTATCTCTGTAACCTCCTCCAGCCCGACAACCCTCCGAGATCTCTGCCGTCCTGCAATTCTGGCCTCTTGTGCATCCCCGATTTTCATCGCCCCACAATTGGCGGCCGTACCTTCAGCTGCCACGCTCCTGTGAAGCGCCTTGGGACGTTTTACTACATTAAAGGCGCTGTGTAAATGCAAGTTGCTGTTAGCTGGTGAATAAAATAGACAGGTGAACTATCTGAAGCAATCAACAAATTACATCTCTCCAAACTGGGAGCCTGCAGGATTACTGGAGCGCTAATTGAAAAGGGTCAAGCTTATCTGTTAACACTTTAAACAAAAAACTGATAAAGGGATCTTTCAAATCCATCACACCCTTTACAACACTGTGTGTGTGTGTGTGTGTGTGTGTGTGTGTGTGTGCGCGCGCGCGCGCTGCCTGCAATATTGCTCATCAGCAGTAGGTGGCGATATCTGTGTAAAAACGCACTGCTGTCGAAAAGGTCTCACCACACGAACAGGATCTGCTTAAAGACAGAACTTGCATTTATATAGCGCCTTTCACAACCTCAGGATGTGCCAAAGCACTTTACAGCCAATGAAGCACTTTTGAACGGTGGTCACTGTTGTAGGAAGCGCGGCAGCCAATTTGCGCACAGCAAGATCCCACAAACAGCAATGAGATAATGACCAGATAATCTGATTTTTTAGTGATGTTGGTTGAGGGATAAATTTTGGCCCCAGGACACCGGGGAAAACTCCCCCTGCTCTTCTTCCAGAGAGTCTTTTACGCCCACCTGAGCGGGCAGACGGGGCCTGGGTCTTGGATACCTCTTGGTTGACAATAGAAGGGGGAAAACACAGGTAATCAGGCCCATCTAAGGCTGCAGGAAGCTTAGATTGCAGGTGAATAGAATCATAGAATCACAGAATAGTACAGCACAGAAGGAGGCAATTCAGCCCAGCGAGTCTGCGCCGGCTCTTTCGAAGAGCAATCCAGTTAGTCCCACTTTCCCGCTCTTTCCCCATGTCCCTGAAAATTTTTCTCCTTCCAGTATTTATCCAATTCTCTTGCGAAGGCGACGATTGAATCTGTTTCCACCGCCTCATCAGGAAGTGCATTCCAAATCCTAACCACTCGTTGCCAATCACCTTAAATCTCTGCCCTCTGGTTATCGACCCTTCAGCCAGTTACTCTTTATTTAATCTTTCTAAACCCTTCACGATTTTAAACAACTCTATCAAATCTCCTCTTAGCCTTGTCTGCTCTAAGGAATAGTTAGAAGTTACTTTGTTTAATCTAGCAGGATGAGCCACTGACGTGAGGCGGTGCTTAGTGTGTTCGTTACTTTCTATTACTACATGAAAACAAATCATACTCATTGAAATAAGTGAATCCGATTCACAAAGATAACACCAGAGCTGAGAGGTTACAGCGATCAGGAAAGACTGAACAGGCTGGGGCTCTTTTCTCTAGAAAAGAGAAGGCTGAGGGGCGACCTGATAGAGGGCTTTAAAATCATCAAGGGGTTTGACAGGGTAGACGGAGAGAAGATGTTTCCACTTGTGGGGGAGCCCAGAACAAGGGGTCAAAAATATAATATAGCCACTAATAAATCCAATAGGGAGTTCAGGAGAAACTTCTTTGTCCAGAGAGTGGTGAGAATGTGGAACTCGCGACCACAGGGAGTAGTTGAGGTGAACAGCGTAGACGTATTTAAGGGGAAGCTAGATAAACAGATGAGGGAGAAAGGAATAGAAGGATCTGCTGATAGGATTAGATTAGTTTAGATAGGGTGAGATGAAGAGGGGTGGGAGGAGGCTCGTGTGGACCTGTTGGGCCGAATGGGCTGTTTCTGTGCTGAAAATTCTATGAATGGAATAACAACAACAACTTGCATTTATATAGCGCCTTAATGTAGTAAAACGTCCCAAGGTGCTTCACAGGAGCGTTGACAAACAAAGTTTGATGCCGAGCCACATGAGGAGATATTAGGACAGGTGAGCAAAACCTTGGTCAAAGTGGTCATTTTTAAGGAGTGTCTTACAGGAGGAGAGCGAGGCGGAGAGGTTTAGGGAGGGAATTCCAGAGCTTAGGACCGAGGCAGCTGAAGGCACGGCCACCAATGGTGAAGCGATGGAAATCAGGGATGCACAAGAGGCGAGAATTGAAGGAGAGCAGAGATCTCGGTGGGTTGAAGGGCTGGAGGAGGTTACAGAGATATGGAAGGACAAGGCCATGGAGGGATTTGAAAACAAGGAGGAGAATTTTAAAATTGAGGCGTGGATCAACCGTGAGCCAATGTAGGTCAGCGAGCACAGAGGTGATGGGTGTTGGGATTTGGGGCGAGTTATTATACTGGCAGCAGAATTTTGGATGACGTTAAGTATATGGAGAGCTTTGGAAGAGTTAAGTCTGGAGATAACAAAGGCATGGATGATGGTTTCAGCAGCAGATGAGCTGAGTCGGGGCGGAGACGGGTGATGTTACGGAGGTGGAAGTAGGCGGACTTGGTGATGGAGCGGATATGTGGTCAGTAGCTCATCACTCCAGGGACTTGAGCACATAAATCTAGGCTGTGCAGTGCTGAGGGAGTGCTGCACTGTCAGAGCTGCCGTCTTTCGGATGTGACGTTAAACCGAGGCCCCATCCGCCCTCTCAGGTGGACATAAAAGATCCCATGGCACTATTTGAAGAAATGTGAGAAGTTGTACAACACCAGGTTATAGTCCAACAGTTTTATTTGAAATCACAAGCTTTTGGAGCTCGTGATTTCAAATAAAACTGTTGGACTATAACCTAGTGTTGTGCGACTTCTCACATTTGTCCACCCCAGTCCAACACCGGCATCTCCACATCATGGCTATTTGAAGAAGAGCAGGGGAGTTCTCCCTGGTGTCTGGACCAATATTTAACGCTCAATCAACATAACAAAAACAGTTTATCTGGTCATTATCACATTGCTGTGTGTGGGAGCTTGCTGTGCGCAAATTCGCTGCTGCGTTTCCCACATTACAACAGTAATTATATTTCAAAAGTACTTCATTGGTTGTAAAGCGCTTTGAGATGTTCGGTGGTCATGAACATAAGAACATAAGAAATAAGAGCAGGAGTCGGCCATACAGCCCCTCGAGCCTGCTATGCCATTCAATAAGATCATGGCTGATCATCGACCTCAACTCCACTTTCCCGCCCGATCTCCATAGCACTTGATTCCCCTAGAGTCCAAAAATCTATCAATCTCAGCCTTGAATATACTCAAAGACTCAGCATCCACAGCCCTCTGGGGCAGAGAATTCCAAAGATTCACAACTCTCTGAGTGAAGAAATTCCTCCTCATCTCAGTCTCAAATGACCGGCCCCTTATCCTGAGACTATGCCCCCTAGTTCGAGATACTCCAGCCAGGGAAAACAACCTCTCAGAATTTACCCTGTCAATTCCCTTCAGAATCTTGTATGTTTCAATGAGATCACCTCTCATTCTTCTAAACTCCAGAGAGTATAGGCCCATTCTACACAATCTCTCATCGTAGGACAGCCCTCTCATCCCAGCAATCAATCTAGTGAACCTCCGTTGCACCGCCTCCAAGGCAATTATATCCTTCCTTAGATAAGGAAACCAAAACCGTGCACAGTACTCCAGGTGTGGTCTCACCAAGGCCCTGTACAATTGTAGCAAGACTTCCTTACTCTTATACTCCAACCCCCTTGCAATAAAGGCCAACATGCCATTTGGCTTCCTTATTGCTTGCTGTACCAAAATGCTAGCATTCTGTGTTTCTTGCACGAGGACACCCAACTCTCTCTGAACACCAACATTTGAAAGTTTATCACCATTTAAAAAAATTCTGTTTTTCTATTCTTCCTACCAGAGTGAATAACCTCACATTTCCCTACATTATAGTCCATCTGCCACTTTACTGCCCACTCACTTAGGTTATCTATATCCATTTGCAGCCTCTTTGTGTTTTCCTCACAGAGGCGCTATAGTAATGTAAGTCTTTCTTTCTTTTTCTGCAAAGCAACAAGTGCCTTGGTCAGCTCACGGTCTCCGCCCATTAGAATGCCCATCGAATGTGACTACTTTTAATTTTGATTCAAAAAAAATCCTGCATTTTGACGTTGATGCTAAATAAACCGAATGTCTTGTTCCATAATTCAGAACGCTGCACTGTCAGAGGGGCAGTACTGAGGGAGCACTGCACTGTCGGAAGCGCAGTACTGAGGGAGCGCTGCACTGTCGGAAGGGCAGGACTGAGGGAGCACTGCACTGTCGGAAGCGCAGTACTGAGGGAGCGCTGCACTGTCGGAAGGGCAGGACTGAGGGAGCACTGCACTGCCGGAAGGGCAGTACTGAGGGAGCACTGCACTGCCGGAAGGGCAGTACTGAGGGAGCACTGCACTGCCGGAAGGGCAGTACTGAGGGAGCACTGCAATGTCGGAAGGGCAGTACTGAGGGAGCACTGCACTGTCGGACGGGTAGTACTGAGGGAGCACTGCACTGCCGGAGGGACAGTACTGAGGGAGCATTACACTGTCGGAGGGGCAGTACTGAGGGAGTGCTGCACTGTTGGACGGACAGTACTGACGGAGCGCTGCACTGTTGGAGGGGCCGTACTGAGGGAGTGCTGCACTGTTGGAGGTGTCGTCTTTCGGGATGAGACGTTAAACCGAGGCCCCGTCTGCCCTCTCAGGTGGATGTAATGGCCCAGAAATTAATGACGGAGCCTTCGTGCGGGGGTAAGGCTTCCCCGCGATATCTCACTGCGCGCCTGCCTTTTCATTCCGAGCTCGCACGAACTTGATTTTCTAGACAGCAGCTGTGCAGTGCTTCTGTATCCCACAGGCGCAGTTAATTCGTGTGAGCTGTGGGATCACGTGATTCAGTTGGAGCCAATGGCAGCACACCATCTTTCATTCATAGTTTTCACAGCAAGTGCTGTGAAAGCTATGAATCTATACCCCCTCAAAAGAACAGCTAAACCTCAATTAAATTTAAAAAAAAACATCACATTAATAAAATAAGTATAGTTAAATAAATTAACCACTTTAAACAAAAAATTAAATTTTTGAAAAAATTTAAAATCTTTTAAAAAGTTATAAAAGTAAACTTACCTTTCTTTAAAGTCTCTAAAAAAGATATACCTGTTGAAAAAAATTCAAAATAATACTTAATTAACTACTTACCTTGTTAAAAGAGGGTCTTACGCCTCCTTTCTTTATGTGCAAAATCTTCCATGCTTACCTGCGCGTTCAAAGCACTAAGTGCACTGCGTGCGCGCAGCCTGTAGCGCGCACGCGGTTCACCTAGGAACCGCCCCCTTTTGAGTTCAGCAAGTGCCGGTTTTCAGCACATGCGCAGTGCATGCAGAAAACCGGCAATTGGAGACAGAATACGCGAGAGTACACAGTGCATACTCTCGCGTAGAGACACTAATTTTTGGGCCAATATATCCCACGGCCACTAATTCAAAGAAAAGCAGGGGAGTTCTTCCCGGTGTCCTGGGGCCAATATTTATCCCTCAACCAGCATCACCAAAACAGAGATTATCTGGTCATTGTCACATTGCTGTCTGTGGGCGCTTGCTGTGCGCAATTTGTCTGCCACATTTCCCAACAGTACAACAGTGACTAAAAAGTACGTCATTGGCTGTGAAGCGCTTTGGGAAGTCCTGAAAAGTGCTCCAGAAATGTAAGCTCTATCTTTCTCCCGTCAGTGGGCTCCAACCCCCCACTTCCCTGCTGCGCTCGGCTGCCCCGAGATCAGAAGGCGCTTACACCAGAATTCACAGCTGTGCGTCGCACTGCGGACTAACTGTGGGATCAGCTCACGTTTATTTCTACTCCTCAGCTCCATTCTGAACTGTTCTGCAGTATTTGTGCTGATTGCTCTGCTGATTAAGCGAACCACATTCAGCCTGATAAAAGTTGCAGCAAAAAATAGAAGAGGTGTTGAGTTTAGCGGAAAGACTGAACAACAACGTCCTGACTAAAATGTCTCACCATCATAGGCAATAATGTTGAACGGAAAAAAAGAACATGGGCTAAAAATTGATTTGGGGCGCTAACTTCGCCGGGGCTCTGCTTTTAGCACCCCGGAAATTTTAGCGCCCCCGCGCCAGAAACAGCATGGTTGTGCCCCAAGAGGGAAGCGGGAGGCTACTGGAAGCGCCCCACTTCCCTCTTGGGACGCTGCGAATCAATATCGCGGTGCTTTGTAGCGCTGCGGCACGTCGCGCCGCGGTATTGCAGGCCTTCCTCCCCTTCTTAAAGGGGAGGGGCCTTGCGCAGTGCGACCCGGGGCCCAGCTGTGCCCCCGGGGATCGGGAGTGCCGGCAAAGAGCCCGACACTCAAGAGAAGTGCCGGGCTCTTGGAGTGCAGCCGGCACTACGTGGAGGGAACGGTTCAGGTGGCCAGCAACAAAAATGACCGCCCCGCTCCTCGCTTTTAAATAGCGCCTCCCCGGCCGCAGGTAGGCCCCCCTGACCCTCTCGGACATAGCGTCCGGCGGTAATCAGGGAGCGCTCCCGAAGATCACGGCCGGGGCACAACGGGGGCACTGCGCGCTGCGCACAGCGATGACGTCATCGCCGGCGGTGCAGCACCACGGGGCGTTACTGGTTAACGCTGCCGCTAATCTCCCGCTGAATTTTAGGGCGCTAACGGGAGGCGCAAAGCAACACAATTTTCCCCCCCATGTATTTATATAGCGCCTTTCACAATCCCAGGACATCCCACAGCGCTTCACAGTCTTTGAAAGTACAATTAGCATCGACCCTCATGGCTCAGTGGATGGGTGGAACCATGTTGTGTGACAGAGAATACAGAGGCCAAGAGCTGATGGTGTTCCCATGTACCTGCTGCCCTTGTCCTTCTAGGCTGGGTGAGGTTAAGGAACATTTTTGAAGCAGATTAGTAAGAGCTTTACTCCCGATTTGGCCACTTGCTCTTCAGTGATCTGGAACTGCACTGGGAGGCAGATGTTCAGAGGTTCCACCAGAGACAAGGAGCCTCACTGCTTGGAGGCAATGGTGTAAAATGGAGGAGAGGGATTTTACAATGTGTGAAATGAGCACAGTGAGCTTATTACAAGGACTGTTGTTGTTTCACCTGTTGTTGAGATCTGTGGGATTTATGTTGACTATTTCTGCATTGAACATCCGGCAAACTTGAGATCCTCACATATTTCTGGCTTTTGGCGGCACTTCAGTTGCCTCATAGGAACAGGAGGAAGCCATTTAGCCCCTCGAGCCTGTTCCAGCCGTGCCTCAGTGGGCAGCACCCTCGCCTCTGAGTCAGAAGGTTGCGGGGTCGAGTCCCACTCCAGGGATTTGAGCACAAAAATCTAGGCTGACACTCCAGTGCAGTGCTGAGGGAGCACTGCACTGTCGGAGGTGCCGTCTTTCAGTTGAGACATTAAAGCAAGACCTCGTCTGCTCTCTCAGGTGGAGGTAACAGATCCTATGGCACTATTTCAAAGAAGAGCAGGGGCATTATCCCCGGTGTCCGGGCCAATATTTATCCCACAATCAACATCACTAAAACAGATTATCTGGTCATTGCTGTTAGTGGGAGCTTGCTGTGCGTATAGTGGCTGCCGTGTTTCCTACATTACAACAGTGACTAAAGGTCAAAAAGTACTTCATTGGCTGTAAAGCGCTTTGGGACGTCTGGTGGTCGTGAAAGTTGCTATATTTCTTTACATAGGAACAGGAGGAGGCCATTAAGCCTCTCGAGTCAGTTGTATAGGAACAGGAGTAGGCCCAATAAGCATCTCGAGCCTATAGCATAGGAACAGGATTTGGCTGATTCAGCCCCTTGAGCCTGTTGTTAGGAACAGGAGTTGGCCCATTCAGTCCCTCGAGTCCATTACATAGAAAAAGGAGGATGCCAAACAGCCCCCCTTGAGCCAGTTACATAGGAACATGATTAGGCCATTTAGCCCCTCGAGCCTGTTGCATAGGGACAGGAGTTGACCATTTAGTTCATCAAGCCTGTTACATAGGAACAGGAGGAGGCCATTCAGGCCCTTGAGAGAGTTACAAAGGAAGAAGAGGAGGCCATTCAGCCCCTTGAAACTGTTGCATAGCAACAGGAGGAGGACCATTCACCTCCTCGAGTCTATAACGTAGAAAGAGGTGGCGATTTTTCAGTCACTAGGACCGGTTGCATAGGATCAGGAGTAGGCCCATTCAGCCGATCGAGCCTGTTGCATAGGAACATGAGGAGGCCATTCAGCTCCTCTAGCCTGTTACACAGGAACAGGAGGAGGCCATTTAGCCGTTAGAGACTGTTGCATAGTAACAGGAATAGGTCAATTATCCCATTGAGCCTGTGACATAGGAAAAGGAGGAGGCCATTCAGCTGCTTGGACCTGTTGCATAGGAACAGGAGACGGCCATTTATCACTTTGAGCCTGTTACATATGAACAGGAACAGGCCATTCAGCCCTTCGAGACTGTTACAGAGGAAAAGGAGAAGACCATTCAGCCTCTCAGGACTGTAACATAGGAACAGGAGGTGGCCATTAATCCTTTAAATTCAGTTGTATAGAAACAGGAGTTGGCCCATTAAGCATCTCGAGCCTGTTGCTCAGGAACAGGAGAAGGTCCATTCAGCCCCTCGAGCCCATTACATAGGAACATGAGGAGGCCATTCAGCCGATTCAAGGCTGTTATATAGGAACAGGAGAAGGCCATTCAGACCCTCGAGGCATTTTACACGGGAAAAGGAGTAGGCCATTCAGGCCTTTGGGCCTGTTGCATAGGAGCAGGAGTAGGCCATTTATCCCCTTGAACCTGGTACATATGAACAGGCACAGGCCATTCTGCCCTGCGAGGCTGTTACATGGGAACAAGAGGGGGCCCATTCAACCCCTCAAGCCTGTTACATAGGACCAAGAGGAGGCCATTTAGAGCCTTCAGCCTGCTACATAGGAACAGTAGGACGCCATTCAGCCCCTTGAGCCTGCTACATAGGAACTGGTAGAGGCCATTCAACACCTCGAGTCTGTTATATAGGAACAGGAGTAGGACCATTCAACTCCCTCGAGGATGTTACATACAAACTCGAGGAGTTCTATTCCATCCACCTGAGCCTGTTACATACGATCAGGAGGAAGCCATTCAGAACCTTGAGCCTGCTGCATGGGAACAGGAGGTGCCACTTTCAGCCGCTCAAACCAGCCCCTTGGTCCAGTTACATAGGAATGAGAGGAAGCCATTCAGCCCCTCGAGCCTGTTACATAGGACCAAGAGGAGGCCATTCAGCCCCTAGAGCCTGTTGCATAGGAACAGGAGGAGTCCATTTAACCCATTGAACCTGGTACATATGAACAGGAACAGGCTATTCTGCACCACGAGGCTGTTGCATGGAAACAAGAGGAGGCCATTCAGCCCCTCGAGGATGTTACATAAGAACACGAGGAGTCCCATTCCGTCCACTTGAACCTATTGCATATTATCAGGAGGAAGCCATTCAGAACCTCGGGCCTGTTACATAGGAACAGGCGGAGGCCATTCGCCCCTCGAGCCTGTTATGTAGAAATAAGAGGTGGCCATTTAGCCCATCGAGCCGTTAGATAGAAACAGGTGTAGGCCATTCAGCCCCTCAAGCCTGTTACATAGGAACAGGAGGCGGCCATTCATCCCCTCGAGCCTGCTATATAGTTACAGGAGGAGGCCAGTCAGCGCCTTGAACCTGTTGCATAGGAACAGGAGGAGACCATTCAGCCCCTTGAGCCTGTTGCATAGGAACATGATTCGGTCATTCAACCCCTCGAGCCTGTTACATAAGACCAGGAGGAGGCCATTTGGCCACATGAGCCTGCTACATAGAAAGAGTAGAAGGCAATTCAGCCCCCGAGCCTGTAGCATCGGAATAGGAGGTGGCCCATTCACAGCTGTGCGTCGCACTGCGGACTAACTGTGGGATCAGCTCACGTTTATTTCTACTCCTCAGCTCCATTCTGAACTGTTCTGCAGTATTTGTGCTGATTGCTCTGCTGATTAAGCGGACCACATCCAGCCTGATAAAAGTTGCAGCAAAAAATAGAAGAGGTGTTGAGTTTAGCGGAAAGACTGAACAACAAAGTCCTGACTAAAATGTCTCACAACCATCAGCAATAATGTTGAACGGAAAAAAAGAACATGGGCTAAAAATTGATTAACGCCCCATTTGGGGCGCTTACTTTGCTGGGGTGCTGCTTTTAGCACCCTGGAAATTTTAGCGCCCCCGCGCCAGAAACTGCGTGGTTGTGCCCCAAGAGGGAAGCGGGAGGCTACTGGAAGCGCTCCACGTCCCTCTTGGTTCGCTGCGAATCAATATCGCGGTGCTTTGTAGCGCTGCGGCACGTCACGCCGTGGTATTGCAGACCTTCCTCCCCTTCTTAAAGGGGAGGGGCCTTGGCAGTGCGACCCGGGGCCCAGCTGTGCCCCCGGGGATCGGGAGTGCCGGCAAAGAGCCCGGCAATCAAGAGAAGTGCCTGGCTCTTGGAGCGCAGCCGGCACTGCGCGGAGGGGACGGTTCAGGTGGCCAGCAACAAAAATGGCCGCCCCGCTCCTCGCCTTTAAATAGCGCCTCCCTGGCCACAGGTAGGCCCCCCTGACCCTCTCGGACATAGCGTCCGGCGGTAAGTCAGGGAGCGCTCCCGATAATCGCGGCCGGATCACGAGCAGGGCACTGCGCACTGCGCATGGCGATGACGTCATCGCCGGCGGTGCAGCACCACGGGGCGTTACTGGTTAACGCTGCCGCTAATCTCCCGCTGAATTTTAGGGCGCTAACGGGAGGCACAAAGCAACACAATTTTTCCCCCCATGTGTTTATATAGCGCCTTTCACAATCCCAGGACATCCCACAGCGCTTCACAGTCTTTGAAAGTACAATTAGCATCGACCCTCATGGCTCAGTGGATGGGTGGAACCATGTTGTGTGACACAGAATACAGAGGCCAAGATCCTCAATCCTGGTTCTGGGCTGTGTTAGGTTAAAAGATCTCAACCAGGTGCTTGGGTCAAGGAGTGGGAAATAAGTAACACTCCCACTCTTAATCTGTAACCGGTGAATCCCTCTACTAAATGTGGGTTGAGTGAAGACAGAATTGGTTACGGAGGTGCTGCCCTCCATGGTCAAACAGCCCGTTTGTCCGCCGTCACGTGTAGAATTGCTACCTGGCTTAGGCACCATGCGCTGCTGCACCTGTGGAACTGACCCAAGCATCAGTCACTGCCTGAAGAGCAGGAGAATACTAATGTAACTAAGATGTACACAGAAACAGTGTGGCTATTGTAGCAGAATATCACGGGAATGGATAGATGTCCAATCGAGTTGAGAATAAGGCTCAGGGGAGAATCTTCTCTGGTTGGTGTGCGTGACATTGGAAACAGAGCACTCCTGGAGTGCACCAGGAGTGGTGAAGCAGAATTTCTATCCACGAGGTTACTGATGACATTAAATCCATACACAACAGTCCCCATTCGGGCATCGAGTGGCACCAATTGGCGACTTGCCTCCGAGAGGTCACAAAGATTGACTGTGACACCAATACAATTGGGTTGGCACAAGACAAGATTGCTCTTGGGTTTTTCTACAATTCATTCTCGGGATGTGGACGTCGCTGGCAAGGCCGGCATTTATTGCCCATCCCCAGTCGCCACTTGAGAAGGTGGTGATGGGAACCGCTGCAGTCCGTGTGGGGAAGGTGCTCCCATAGAGCCGTTAGGTAGGGAGTTCCGGGATTTTGACCCAGCGATGAAGGAACGGCTGATATATCACCAAGTTGCGATGGTGTGTGTGAGACTCGGAGAGGAACTTGGAGCTGATGGTGTTCCCATGTACCTGCTGCTCTTGTCCTTCTAGGTTGGGTGAGGTTAAGGAACATTTTTGAAGCAGAATAATAAGGGCTTTACTCCCGATCTGGCCACTTGTACTTCAGTGATCTGGAACTGCACTGGGAGGCAGATGTTCAGAGGTTCCACCAGAGACAAGGAGCCTCACTGCTTGGAGGCAATGGTGTAAAATGGACGAGAGGGAATTTACAATGTGTGAAATGAGCACAGTGAGCTCATTACAAGGACTGTTGTTGTTTCACCTGTTGTTGAGATCTGTGGGATTTATGTTGACTATTTCTGCATTGAACATCCGGCAAACTTGAGATCCTCACATATTTCTGGCTTTTGGCAGCACTTCAGTTGCCTCATAGGATCAGGAGGAAGCCATTTAGCCCCTCGAGCCTGTTCCAGCCGTGCCTCAGTGGGCAGCACCCTCGCCTCTGAGTCAGAAGTTTGCGGGGTCGAGTCCCACTCCAGGGACTTGAGCACAAAAATCTAGGCTGACACTCCAGTGCAGTGCTGAGGGAGCGCGGCACTGTCGGAGGTGCCGTCTTTCAGATGAGACATTAAACCAAGGCCTCGTCTGCTCTCTCAGGTGGAGATAAAAGATCCTATGGCACTATTTCGAAGAAGAGCAGGAGAGTTATCCCCGGTGTCCGGGCCAGTATTTATCCCACAATCAACATCACTAAAACAGATTATCTAGTCATTATCACTTTGCTGTTAGTGGGAGCTTGCTGTGCGCATAGTGGCTGCTGTGTTTCCTACATTACAACAGTGACTAAAGGTCAAAAAGTACATAATTGGCTGTAAAGCGCTTTGGGATGTCTCGTGGTCGTGAAAGGTGCTATATTTCTTTAAATAGGAACTGGATTCGGCCCAATAAGCATCTCGAGCCTGTAGCATAGGAACAGGATTAGGCTGATTCAGCCCCTTGAGCATGTTGTTAGGAACAGGAGTTGGCCCATTCAGTCCCTCGAGACCATAACATGGAAAAAGGAGGATGCCAAACAACCCCCTTGAGCCTGTTACATAGGAACATGATTAGGCCATTTAGCCCCTCGTGCCTGTTGCATAGGAACAGGCGTTGACCATTTAGTTCATCAAGCCTTTTACATAGGAACAGGAGGAGGCCATTCAGGCCCTTGAGAGAGTTACAAAGGAAGAAAAGGAGGCCATTTAGCCCCTTGAAACTGTTGCATAGCAACAGGAGGAGGACCATTCACCTCCTCGAGCCTATAACTTAGAAGGAGGTGGCGATTTTTCAGTCACTGCAACCGGTGGCATCGGATCAGGAGTAGGCCCATTCAGCCGATCGAGGCTGTTGCATAGGAACATGAGGAGGCCATTCAGCTCCTCTAGCCTGTTACACAGGAACAGGTGGAGGCCATTTAGCCGCTGGAGCCTGTTGCATAGCAACAGGAGTAGGTCAATTATCCCTTTGAGTCTGTTACATATGAACAGGAACAGGCCATTCAGCCCTTCGAGACTGTTACAGAGGAAAAGGAGAAGACCATTCAGACTCTCAGGACTGTAACATAGGAACAGGAGGTGGCCATTAATCCTCTAAATTCAGTTGTATAGAAACAGGAGTTGGCCCATTAAGCATCTCGAGCCTGTTGCTCAGGAACAGGAGAAGGTCCATTCAGCCCCTCGAGCCCATTACATAGGAACATGAGGAGGCGATTCAGCCGATTGAAGACTGTTATATCGGAACAGGAGTAGGCCATTCAGACCCTCGAGGCATTTTATACAGGAACAGGAGTAGGCCATTCAGGCCTTTGGGCCTTTTGCATAGGAGCAGGAGTATGCCATTTATCCCCTTGAACCTGGTAGATATGAACAGGCACAGGCCATTCAGCCCCGCGAGGCTGTTACATGCGAACAAGAGGAGGCCCATTCATCCCCTCGAGCCTGCTATATAGTTACAGGAGGAGGCCAGTCAGCGCCTTGAACCTGTTGCATAGGAACAGGAGGAGGACCATTCAGCTCCTCGAGTCTGTAACTTAGGAACAGGAAGCAGTGTTCAGTCACTCGAGCTGTTTGCATAGGTTCAAGAGTAGGGCCAATCAGCCCCTTGATCCAGTTACATAGGAATGAGAGGAGGCCATTCAGCCCCTCGAGCCTGTTACATAGGAACAGGAGGAGGCCATTTAGCCCCTTGAACCTGCTACAGAGGAATAAGATGAGGCCAGTCAGACCCTCAAACCTGCAGCATAGGAACTGAAGGAGGCCAATTCAACCCCTAGAGCCTGTTACATAGGCACAAAAGGAGGGTATCTAGCACATCGAGCCTGTTACATAGGAACAAGAGGAGGCCATTCAGCCCTTCGAGCCTGTTACATAGGACCAAGAGGAGGCCATTCAGCCCCAAGAGCCTGTTGCATAGGAACAGGAGGAGGCCATTTATCCCCTTGAACCTGGTACATATGAACAGAAACAGGCCTTTCTGCCCCACGAGGCTGTTGCATGGGAACAGGAGGAGGCCATTCAGCCCCTCGAGGCTGATGCATAAAAACAGAAAGAGGTCCATTCAGCCCCTCAAGCCTGTTACATAGGAAAAGGAGTCGGACCATTCATCCCCCTCGAGGATGTTACATACGAACACAAGGGGCTGGATTTTGATACTGGGGCAGGTTGGGGTCGTGTCATCCGAATTTCGTGTTATCCACCCGCCTGCGATTGGATGTGGGAGATTGATGCAATTTTCACTTAATTGGGTGATTGAGTTCCAGCATGTGGGAACCCATGAACCAATTTGTGGTTTCAGTCTGAAAGTCGCCTCTGATGATATCATCATTGCAGGTCAGAGACTGCCTGGTCTCAGAGATTGCCTGGCCTTTGCTGTGAGAGGACCTGGATGCAAAATGAGCAGCATCTCAGAGAGAGAGAGAGAGAATTTTTTTTGCAACCAAGTCCTCCCAGGCAGTCTCTGAAGACATTCAATGCAGCAGCATCAGAGGCGACTTTCAGACCTAATACTGCTACTACCTTCATCACAATACTACTACTACCTTCATCACATCTCCGTTGTAATAGTGGACCTGCAGCTGATAGTCAGCTATCCACTTGTGCTCCCGCCAGGTTTCACTGGCGTGTTTCACATCAGGCGTACTTCACGTCGGGAAAGGGTTAAACTAGCTAAAACGTTTCAAAATGGCATTACAGAGCCAATTTAGGGCTTGTTAAGGGCTTTAATGGCCTCTCCCGCCTCTTGGAGGCGGGATGGAGTCGGGACCCCCGAATCTGCAACTTTAACCCCCCACACGCCTCCAAACCCGACTCCACGGGTCATTGAAAATCCAGCCCAAGGAGTCCCATTCCGTCCACTTGAGCCTGTTACATAGAATCAGGAGGAGGCCATTCAGAACCTCGGGCCTGTTACATAGGATCAGGAGGAGGCCATTCAGAACCTCGGGCCTGTTATGTAGAAATAAGAGGTGGCCATTTAGCCCATCGAGCCATTACATAGAAACAGGAGTAGGCCATTCAGCCCCTTACGCCTCTTGCATATGAACACGAAGAGGCCCATTCAGCCCCTCAAGCCTGTTACATAGGAATAGGAGGAGGCCATTTAGCCACATGAGCCTGCTACATAGAAAGAGTAGAAGGCCATTCAGCCCCTCGAGGCTGTTACAGAGGAACAGGAGGAGGTCATTCAACCCCTCAGGCCTGTTGCATATGAACAGGTGGAAGCTGATTCAGCCCCTCAAGCCTGTTAGAAAAGAACAGGAGGAGGCCATTCAGCCCCTCGTGCCTGTTACATAGGAATAGGAGGAGGCCTTTCAGCCACTTGAGGCTGTTACATAGGAACAGGAGGAGGCCATTCAGCCACTCGAGCCTGTTACATAGGAACAGGAGGAGGTCATTTAGCCCCTTGAACCTGCTACAGAGGAATAAGATGAGGCCAGTCAGATCCTCGAGCCTGTAGCATACGAACATGAGGAGGCCCATTCAACCCCTGGAGCCAGTTACATAGGCATAAGAGGAGGGCAACCAGCTTATCGAGCTTGTTACATAGGAACAAGAAAGGCCATTCAGCCTCTCGAGGCTGTTACACAGGAACAGGAGGAGGCCATTCAGCCCCTCAAGCCTGTTACATAGGAACTGAAGGATGCCAATTAGCCTCTTGAGCAGTTGTATAGGAATAGGAGTAGGCCCAATAAGCATCTCGAGCCTGCAGCATAGGAACAGGAGTAGGCTGATTCAGCCCCTCGAGCCAATTGTATGGGAACAGGAGTAGGCCCAATAAGCCTCTCGAACCTGTTGGTAGGAACAGGAGTAGGCTGATTCAGCCCCTCGAGCCAGTTGTATGGGAACAGGAGTAGGCCCAATAAGCATCTCAAGCTTGTAGCATAGGAACAGCAGTAGGCTGATTCAGCGCCTCGAGCCTGTTGGTAGGAACAGGAGTTGGCCCATTCAGTCCCTCGAGCCCGTTACATCGAAAAAGGAGGATGCCATACAGCCCCCTTGAGCCATTTACATAGGAACAGGAGAAGGCCATTTATCCCCTCGAGCCTGATGCATAGGAACAGGAGGTGAACATTTAGTTCATCGAGCCTGTTACATAGGAACAGGAGTAGGCCATTCAGAGCCTCGAGACTATCGCAAGGAATAAGAGGAGGCCACTCAGCCCCTCAAGCCTGTTACATAGGAAAAGCAGGAGGCCATTCAGCCCCTTGAAACTATTGCATAGGAACATGATTAGGCCATTCAGCCCCTCGAGCCTGTTGCATAGGAACAGGAGGAGGCCATTCAGCCCCTTGGGCATGTTGCATTGGAACAGGATGAGGCCATTCCAGCTCTGGAGACTATTACAAAGGAAAAGGAGGTGGCCATTCAGCCCCTCCAGCCTGTTACATAGGAAAAGCAGGAGGCCATTCAGCCCCTAGAGCCTGTTGCATAGGAACAGGAGGAGGCCATTCACCCTCGATGCTGTTACATAGTATCAAGAGGAGGCCATTCAGACCCTTGAAACTGTTGCATAGGAACAGGAGGATGACCATTCAGCTCCTCGAGCCTATAACCTAGAAACAGGTGGCGATTGTTCAGTCACTGGACCCGATTGCATAGGATCAGGAGTAGGCCCAATCAGCAGATCGAGCCTTAGGAACATGAGGAGGCCATTCAGTTATGTGAGGCTGCTACAAGGGAACAAGAGGAGGCCATTCAGCTGTTTGGGCCTATTACATAGTAACAGGAGGAGGCCATTAATCCTCTAAAGTCAGTTGTATAGAAACAGGAGTTGGCCCATTAAGCATCTCGAACCTGTTGCTCAGGAACAGGAGAAGGTCCATTCAGCCCCTCGAGCCCATTACATAGGAACATGAGGAGGCGATTCAGCCGATTGAAGACTGTTATATAGGAACAGGAGTAGGCCATTCAGACCCTCGAGGCATTTTATACAGGAACAGGAGTAGGCCATTCAGGCCTTTGGGCCTTTTGCATAGGAGCAGGAGTATGCCATTTATCCCCTTGAACCTGGTAGATATGAACAGGCACAGGCCATTCAGCCCCGCGAGGCTGTTACATGCGAACAAGAGGAGGCCCATTCATCCCCTCGAGCCTGCTATATAGTTACAGGAGGAGGCCAGTCAGCGCCTTGAACCTGTTGCATAGGAACAGGAGGAGGACCATTCAGCTCCTCGAGTCTGTAACTTAGGAACAGGAAGCAGTGTTCAGTCACTCGAGCTGTTTGCATAGGTTCAAGAGTAGGGCCAATCAGCCCCTTGATCCAGTTACATAGGAATGAGAGGAGGCCATTCAGCCCCTCGAGCCTGTTACATAGGAACAGGAGGAGGCCATTTAGCCCCTTGAACCTGCTACAGAGGAATAAGATGAGGCCAGTCAGACCCTCAAACCTGCAGCATAGGAACTGAAGGAGGCCAATTCAACCCCTAGAGCCTGTTACATAGGCACAAAAGGAGGGTATCTAGCACATCGAGCCTGTTACATAGGAACAAGAGGAGGCCATTCAGCCCTTCGAGCCTGTTACATAGGACCAAGAGGAGGCCATTCAGCCCCAAGAGCCTGTTGCATAGGAACAGGAGGAGGCCATTTATCCCCTTGAACCTGGTACATATGAACAGAAACAGGCCTTTCTGCCCCACGAGGCTGTTGCATGGGAACAGGAGGAGGCCATTCAGCCCCTCGAGGCTGATGCATAAAAACAGAAAGAGGTCCATTCAGCCCCTCAAGCCTGTTACATAGGAAAAGGAGTCGGACCATTCATCCCCCTCGAGGATGTTACATACGAACACAAGGGGCTGGATTTTGATACTGGGGCAGGTTGGGGTCGTGTCATCCGCATTTCGTGTTATCCACCCGCCTGCAATTGGATGTGGGAGATTGATGCAATTTTCACTTAATTGGGTGATTGAGTTCCAGCATGTGGGAACCCATGAACCAATTTGTGGTTTCAGTCTGAAAGTCGCCTCTGATGATATCATCATTGCAGGTCAGAGACTGCCTGGTCTCAGAGATTGCCTGGCCTTTGCTGTGAGAGGACCTGGATGCAAAATGAGCAGCATCTCAGAGAGAGAGAGAGAGAATTTTTTTTGCAACCAAGTCCTCCCAGGCAGTCTCTGAAGACATTCAATGCAGCAGCATCAGAGGCGACTTTCAGACCTAATACTGCTACTACCTTCATCACAATACTACTACTACCTTCATCACATCTCCGTTGTAATAGTGGACCTGCAGCTGATAGTCAGCTATCCACTTGTGCTCCCGCCAGGTTTCACTGGCGTGTTTCACATCAGGCGTACTTCACGTCGGGAAAGGGTTAAACTAGCTAAAACGTTTCAAAATGGCATTACAGAGCCAATTTAGGGCTTGTTAAGGGCTTTAATGGCCTCTCCCGCCTCTTGGAGGCGGGATGGAGTCGGGACCCCTGAATCTGCAACTTTAACCCCCCACACGCCTCCAAACCCGACTCCATGGGTCATTGAATATCCAGCCCAAGGAGTCCCATTCCGTCCACTTGAGCCTGTTACATAGAATCAGGAGGAGGCCATTCAGAACCTCGGGCCTGTTGCATAGGATCAGGAGGAGGCCATTCAGAACCTCGGGCCTGTTATGTAGAAATAAGAGGTGGCCATTTAGCCCATCGAGCCATTACATAGAAACAGGAGTAGGCCACTCAGCCCCTTACGCCTCTTGCATATGAACACGAGGAGGCCCATTCAGCCCCTCAAGCCTGTTACATAGGAATAGGAGGAGGCCATTTAGCCACATGAGCCTGCTACATAGAAAGAGTAGAAGGCCATTCAGCCCCTCGAGGCTGTTACAGAGGAACAGGAGGAGGTCATTCAACCCCTCAGGCCTGTTGCATATGAACAGGTGGAAGCTGATTCAGCCCCTCAAGCCTGTTAGAAAAGAACAGGAGGAGGCCATTCAGCCCCTCGTGCCTGTTACATAGGAATAGGAGGAGGCCTTTCAGCCACTTGAGGCTGTTACATAGGAACAGGAGGAGGCCATTCAGCCACTCGAGCCTGTTACATAGGAACAGGAGGAGGTCATTTAGCCCCTTGAACCTGCTACAGAGGAATAAGATGAGGCCAGTCAGATCCTCGAGCCTGTATCATACGAACATGAGGAGGCCCATTCAACCCCTGGAGCCAGTTACATAGGCATAAGAGGAGGGCAACCAGCTTATCGAGCTTGTTACATAGGAACAAGAAAGGCCATTCAGCCCCTCGAGGCTGTTACACAGGAACAGGAGGAGGCCATTCAGCCCCTCAAGCCTGTTACATAGGAACTGAAGGATGCCAATTAGCCTCTTGAGCAGTTGTATAGGAATAGGAGTAGGCCCAATAAGCATCTCGAGCCTGCAGCACAGGAACAGGAGTAGGCTGATTCAGCCCCTCGAGCCAATTGTATGGGAACAGGTGTAGGCCCAATAAGCCTCTCGAACCTGTTGGTAGGAACAGGAGTAGGCTGATTCAGCCCCTCGAGCCAGTTGTATAGGAACAGGAGTAGGCCCAATAAGCATCTCAAGCTTGTAGCATAGGAACAGGAGTAGGCCCATTCAGCCCTCGAGCCTGTTACATAGGACAAAGAGGAAGCAATTCTGCCCCTCGAGCCGGTTACACAGGAACAGGAGGAGGCCATTAAGCCCCTAGAGCCTGTTGCATAGGAATAGGAATAGGCCAATTATCCCTTGAGCCCGTTACATCGAAATAGGAGGATGCCATACAGCCCCCTTGAGCCAGTTACATAGGAACAGGAGGTGACCATTTAGTTCATCGAGCCGGTTACATAGAAACAGAAGGAGGTCATTCAGCCCCTTGAAACTGTTGCATAGGAACAGGAGGAGGCCCATTCAGTTCCTCGAGCCTATAACTTAGATACAGGTGGCGATTGTTCAGTGGAGCCGGTTGCATAGGCTCAGGAGTAGGCCCATTCAGCCGATCGAGCATGTTACATAGGACCAAGAGGAGGCCATTCAGCCCCTCGAACCTGTTGTGTAGGAGCAGGAGGAGGCACATTTAGCCCCTCAATCCTGCTACATAGGAACAGGAGGAGGCCATTCAGCCCCTCGAGTCTGTTACATACGACCAAGAGGAGGTCCTTCAGCACTTAGAGCCTGTTACATAGGAACAGGAGTAGGCCATTCAGACCCTTGAGCCTCTTGCATACGCACAGGAGGAGGCCCATTCAGTCCCTCAAGCCTGTTGCACCGGAATAGGAGGTGGCCCATTCAGCCCCTCAAGCCTGTTACATAGGAACTGAAGGATGCCAATTAGCCCCTTGAGCCTGCTACTTAGGAACAAGAGGAGAATATTCAGCCCTCTCGAGCCAGTTGTACAGGAACGGGAGTAGGCCCAATAAGCTTCTCGATGAAGTAACATAGGAACAGGAGTAGGCTGATTCAGCGCCTCGAGCCTGTTGGTAGGAACAGGAGTTGGCCCATTCAGTCCCTCGAGCCCGTTACATCGAAAAAGGAGGATGCCATACAGCCCCCTTGAGCCATTTACATAGGAACAGGAGAAGGCCATTTATCCCCTCGAGCCTGATGCATAGGAACAGGAGGTGAACATTTAGTTCATCGAGCCTGTTACATAGGAACAGGAGTAGGCCATTCAGAGCCTCGAGACTATCGCAAGGAATAAGAGGAGGCCACTCAGCCCCTCAAGCCTGTTACATAGGAAAAGCAGGAGGCCATTCAGCCCCTTGAAACTATTGCATAGGAACATGATTAGGCCATTCAGCCCCTCGAGCCTGTTGCATAGGAACAGGAGGAGGCCATTCAGCCCCTTGGGCATGTTGCATTGGAACAGGATGAGGCCATTCCAGCTCTGGAGACTATTACAAAGGAAAAGGAGGTGGCCATTCAGCCCCTCCAGCCTGTTACATAGGAAAAGCAGGAGGCCATTCAGCCCCTAGAGCCTGTTGCATAAGAACAGGAGGAGGCCATTCACCCTCGATGCTGTTACATAGTATCAAGAGGAGGCCATTCAGACCCTTGAAACTGTTGCATAGGAACAGGAGGATGACCATTCAGCTCCTCGAGCCTATAACCTAGAAACAGGTGGCGATTGTTCAGTCACTGGACCCAATTGCATAGGATCAGGAGTAGGCCCAATCAGCAGATCGAGCCTTTTGCATAGGAACAGGAACAGGCCATTCAGTTATGTGAGGCTGCTACAAGGGAACAAGAGGAGGCCATTCAGCTGTTTGGGCCTATTACATAGTAACAGGAGGAGGCCATTAATCCTCTAAAGTCAGTTGTATAGAAACAGGAGTTGGCCCATTAAGCATCTCGAACCTGTTGCTCAGGAACAGGAGAAGGTCCATTCAGCCGCTCGAGCCCATTACATAGGAACATGAGGAGGCGATTCAGCTGATTGAAGACTTTTATATAGGAACAGGAGTAGGCCATTCAGACCCTCGAGGCATTTTATACAGGAACAGGAGTAGGCCATTCAGGCCTTTGGGCCTTTTGCATAGGAGCAGGAGTATGCCATTTATCCCCTTGAACCTGGTAGATACGAACAGGCACAGGCCATTCAGCCCCGCGAGGCTGTTACATGCGAACAAGAGGAGACCCATTCAGCCCCTGAAGCCTGTTACATAGGACCAGGAGGAGGCCAGTTGGAGCCTTCAGCCTGCTACATAGGAACAGGAGGGGGCCATTCAGTCCTTGAGCCTGCTGCATAGAAACAGGAGTAGGACAATTCAGCTGCTCAAGCTTGTTACATATGACCAGGAGGAGGCCATTTAGAGCCTTCAGCCTGCTACATAGGAACACGAGGATTTGCATTCCATCCACCTGAGCCTGTTACATACGATCAGGAGGAAGCCATTCAGAACCTCGAACCTGTTGTATGGGAACAGGAGGTGCCACATTCAGCTGCTCAAACCTGCTACATAGGAACAGGAGGAGGCCTTTCAGCCGCTTGCGGCTGTTACATAGGAACAGGAGGAGGCCATTCAGCCACTCGAGCATGTCACATAGGAACAGGAGGAGGTCATTTAGCCCCTTGAACCTGCTACAGAGGAATAAGATGAGGCCAGTCAGATCCTCGAGCCTGTAGCATACGAACATGAGGAGGCCCATTCAACCCCTGGAGCCTGTTACATAGGCATAAGAGGAGGGTAACCAGCTCATCGAGCTTGTTACATAGGAACAAGAAAGCCCATTCAGCCCCTCGAGGCTGTTACACAGGAACAGGATGAGGCAATTCAGTCCAACGAGCCTATTACGTAGGCAGAGGAATAGGACATTCAGGCCTTTGGGCCTGTTGCATAGGAACAGGAGGAGGCCATTCAGCCGCTCGAGCCTGTTGTACGAACAGCAGGAAGCACGTTCAGCCCCTCAAGCCTGTTACACAGGACCAAGAGGAGGCCATTCAGCCCCTAGAACCTGTTGCATAGGAACAGGAGGAGGCCATTTATCCCATAGAAACTGGTACGTATGAACAGGAACAGCCTGTTCTGCCCCGTGAGGCTGTTACATGGGAACAAGAGGAGGCCATTCAGCCCCTCGGGCCTGATGCATAAGAACAGAAAGAGGTCCATTCAGCCCCTCAAGCCTGTTAAATAGGAACAGGAGGAGGCCATTCATCCCCTCCAGCCTGCTATATAGTTACAGGAGGAGGCCAGTCAGCGCCTTGAACCTGTTGCATAGGAACAGGAGGAGGCCATTCATCCCCTCGAGCCTGCTATATAGTTACAAGAGGAGTCCAGTCAGCGCCTTGAACCTGTTGCATAGGAACAGGAGGAGGACCATTCAGCTCCTCGAGTCTGTAACTTAGGAACAGGAAGCAGTGTTCAGTCACTCGAGCTGTTTGCATAGGTTCAAGAGTAGGGCCAATCAGCCCCTTGATCCAGTTACATAGGAATGAGAGGAGGCCATTCAGCCCCTCGAGCCTGTTACATAGGAACAGGAGGAGGCCATTTAGCCCCTTGAACCTGCTACAGAGGAATAAGATGAGGCCAGTCAGACCCTCAAACCTGCAGCATAGGAACTGAAGGAGGCCAATTCAACCCCTAGAGCCTGTTACATAGGCACAAAAGGAGGGTATCTAGCACATCGAGCCTGTTACAGAGGAACAAGAGGAGGCCATTCAGCCCTTCGAGCCTGTTACATAGGACCAAGAGGAGGCCATTCAGCCCCAAGAGCCTGTTGCATAGGAACAGGAGGAGGCCATTTATCCCCTTGAACCTGGTACATATGAACAGAAACAGGCCTTTCTGCCCCACGAGGCTGTTGCATGGGAACAGGAGGAGGCCATTCAGCCCCTCGAGGCTGATGCATAAAAACAGAAAGAGGTCCATTCAGCCCCTCAAGCCTGTTACATAGGAAAAGGAGTCGGACCATTCATCCCCCTCGAGGATGTTACATACGAACACAAGGGGCTGGATTTTGATACTGGGGCAGGTTGGGGTCGTGTCATCCGCATTTCGTGTTATCCACCCGCCTGCAGTTGGATGTGGGAGATTGATGCAATTTTCACTTAATTGGGTGATTGAGTTCCAGCATGTGGGAACCCATGAACCAATTTGTGGTTTCAGTCTGAAAGTCGCCTCTGATGATATCATCATTGCAGGTCAGAGACTGCTTGGTCTCAGAGATTGCCTGGCCTTTGCTGTGAGAGGACCTGGATGCAAAATGAGCAGCATCTCAGAGAGAGAGAGAGAGAATTTTTTTTGCAACCAAGTCCTCCCAGGCAGTCTCTGAAGACATTCAATGCAGCAGCATCAGAGGCGACTTTCAGACCTAATACTGCTACTACCTTCATCACATCTCCGTTGTAATAGTGGACCTGCAGCTGATAGTCAGCTATCCACTTGTGCTCCCGCCAGGTTTCACTGGCGTGTTTCACATCAGGCGTACTTCACGTCGGGAAAGGGTTAAACTAGCTAAAACGTTTCAAAATGGCATTACAGAGCCAATTTAGGGCTTGTTAAGGGCTTTAATGGCCTCTCCCGCCTCTTGGAGGCGGGACGGAGTCGGGACCCCCGAATCTGCAACTTTAACCCCCCACACGCCTCCAAACCCGACTCCACGGGTCATTGAATATCCAGCCCAAGGAGTCCCATTCCGTCCACTTGAGCCTGTTACATAGAATCAGGAGGAGGCCATTCAGAACCTCGGGCCTGTTACATAGGATCAGGAGGAGGCCATTCAGAACCTCGGGCCTGTTATGTAGAAATAAGAGGTGGCCATTTAGCCCATCGAGCCATTACATAGAAACAGGAGTAGGCCATTCAGCCCCTTACGCCTCTTGCATATGAACACGAGGAGGTCCATTCAGCCCCTCAAGCCTGTTACATAGGAATAGGAGGAGGCCATTTAGCCACATGAGCCTGCTACATAGAAAGAGTAGAAGGCCATTCAGCCCCTCGAGGCTGTTACAGAGGAACAGGAGGAGGTCATTCAACCCCTCAGGCCTGTTGCATATGAACAGGTGGAAGCTGATTCAGCCCCTCAAGCCTGTTAGAAAAGAACAGGAGGAGGCCATTCAGCCCCTCGTGCCTGTTACATAGGAATAGGAGGAGGCCTTTCAGCCACTTGAGGCTGTTACATAGGAACAGGAGGAGGCCATTCAGCCACTCGAGCCTGTTACATAGGAACAGGAGGAGGTCATTTAGCCCCTTGAACCTGCTACAGAGGAATAAGATGAGGCCAGTCAGATCCTCGAGCCTGTAGCATACGAACATGAGGAGGCCCATTCAACCCCTGGAGCCAGTTACATAGGCATAAGAGGAGGGCAACCAGCTTATCGAGCTTGTTACATAGGAACAAGAAAGGCCATTCAGCCCCTCGAGGCTGTTACACAGGAACAGGAGGAGGCCATTCAGCCCCTCAAGCCTGTTACATAGGAACTGAAGGATGCCAATTAGCCTCTTGAGCAGTTGTATAGGAATAGGAGTAGGCCCAATAAGCATCTCGAGCCTGCAGCATAGGAACAGGAGTAGGCTGATTCAGCCCCTCGAGCCAATTGTATGGGAACAGGAGTAGGCCCAATAAGCCTCTCGAACCTGTTGGTAGGAACAGGAGTAGGCTGATTCAGCCCCTCGAGCCAGTTGTATAGGAACAGGAGTAGGCCCAATAAGCATCTCAAGCTTGTAGCATAGGAACAGGAGTAGGCCCATTCAGCCCTCGAGCCTGTTACATAGGACAAAGAGGAAGCAATTCTGCCCCTCGAGCCGGTTACACAGGAACAGGAGGAGGCCATTAAGCCCCTAGAGCCTGTTGCATAGGAATAGTAATAGGCCAATTATCCCTTGAGCCCGTTACATCGAAATAGGAGGATGCCATACAGCCCCCTTGAGCCAGTTACATAGGAACAGGAGGTGACCATTTAGTTCATCGAGCCGGTTACATAGAAACAGAAGGAGGTCATTCAGCCCCTTGAAACTGTTGCATAGGAACAGGAGGAGGCCCATTCAGTTCCTCGAGCCTATAACTTAGATACAGGTGGCGATTGTTCAGTGGAGCTGGTTGCATAGGCTCAGGAGTAGGCCCATTCAGCCGATCGAGCCTGTTACATAGGACCAAGAGGAGGCCATTCAGCCCCTCGAACCTGTTGTGTAGGAGCAGGAGGAGGCACATTCAGCCCCTCAATCCTGTTACATAGGAACAGGAGGAGGCCATTCAGCCCCTCGAGTCTGTTACATGCGACCAAGAGGAGGTCCTTCAGCCCTTAGAGCCTGTTACATAGGAACAGGAGTAGGCCATTCAGACCCTTGAGCCTCTTGCATACGCACAGGAGGAGGCCCATTCAGTCCCTCAAGCCTGTTGCACCGGAATAGGAGGTGGCCCATTCAGCCCCTCAAGCCTGTTACATAGGAACTGAAGGATGCCAATTAGCCCCTTGAGCCTGCTACTTAGGAACAAGAGGAGAATATTCAGCCCTCTCGAGCCAGTTGTACAGGAACGGGAGTAGGCCCAATAAGCTTCTCGATGAAGTAACATAGGAACAGGAGTAGGCTGATTCAGCGCCTCGAGCCTGTTGGTAGGAACAGGAGTTGGCCCATTCAGTCCCTCGAGCCCATTACATCGAAAAAGGAGGATGCCATACAGCCCCCTTGAGCCATTTACATAGGAACAGGAGAAGGCCATTTATCCCCTCGAGCCTGATGCATAGGAACAGGAGGTGAACATTTAGTTCATCGAGCCTGTTACATAGGAACAGGAGTAGGCCATTCAGAGCCTCGAGACTATCGCAAGGAATAAGAGGAGGCCACTCAGCCCCTCAAGCCTGTTACATAGGAAAAGCAGGAGGCCATTCAGCCCCTTGAAACTATTGCATAGGAACATGATTAGGCCATTCAGCCCCTCGAGCCTGTTGCATAGGAACAGGAGGAGGCCATTCAGCCCCTTGGGCATGTTGCATTGGAACAGGATGAGGCCATTCCAGCTCTGGAGACTATTACAAAGGAAAAGGAGGTGGCCATTCAGCCCCTCCAGCCTGTTACATAGGAAAAGCAGGAGGCCATTCAGCCCCTAGAGCCTGTTGCATAAGAACAGGAGGAGGCCATTCACCCTCGATGCTGTTACATAGTATCAAGAGGAGGCCATTCAGACCCTTGAAACTGTTGCATAGGAACAGGAGGATGACCATTCAGCTCCTCGAGCCTATAACCTAGAAACAGGTGGTGATTGTTCAGTCACTGGACCCGATAGCGTAGGATCAGGAGTAGGCCCAATCAGCAGATCGAGCCTTTTGCATAGGAACAGGAACAGGCCATTCAGTTATGTGAGGCTGCTACAAGGGAACAAGAGGAGGCCATTCAGCTGTTTGGGCCTATTACATAGTAACAGGAGGAGGCCATTAATCCTCTAAAGTCAGTTGTATAGAAACAGGAGTTGGCCCATTAAGCATCTCGAACCTGTTGCTCAGGAACAGGAGAAGGTCCATTCAGCCCCTTGAACTCGTTACATAGGAACATGAGGAGGCCATTCAGCCGAATCTAGCCTGTTGCAGAGGAACAGGAAGAGGTCATTTAGCCCCATGAGGCTGTTACATACGAACAGGAGGAGACCATTCAGCCCTTCAAGCCTGTTACATAGGAATAAGAGAAGGCCATTCAGCGCCTCAAGCCTGTTGCATCGGAACAGAAAACCATTCAACCCATCGAGCCTGTTACATAGGAACAGGAGGAGAGCCAATCAGCCCCTAAAACCTGTTATGTAGGAACAGGGGGAAGCCATTCAGCCCCTTGAGCCTGTTACATAGGAATAGGATGATGCCATTTAGCCCCTTGAAACTACTACAGAGGAATAAGATGAAGCCAGACAGACCCTCGAACCTGTAGCACAGGAACTGATGGAGGCCCATTCAGCCCCTGGGGCCTGTTACATAGGCACAAGAGGAGGGTATCCAGCACATCGAGCCTGTTACATAGGAACAAGAAAGGCCATTCAGCCCCTCGAGGCTGTTACACGGGAACAGAGCGAGGCAATTCAGCCCATCGAGCCTGTTACGTAGGCACAGGTGTAGGTCATTCAGGCCTTTGGGCATGTTGCATATGAACAGGAGGAGGCCATTCAGCCCCTCGAGCCTATTGTATATGAACAGGAGGAGACCATTTAGCCCTTGAGTCTGCTACATACGAACAGGAGGAGGCTATTCTTCCATTTGAGTCTGCTATATAGTTACAGGAGGAGGCCAGGCAGCCCCTCGAGTCTGTTGGATAGTAACAGGAGGAGGACCATTTAGCTCCTCGAGTCTGTAACTTAGAAACAGGAGGCAGTTGATCAGTCACTCGATCTGGTTGCATAGGATCAGGAGTAGGGCAAGTCAATCCCTGGAGCCGGTTACATAGAAACATGAGGAGCCAATTAAGCCCACTTGAGACTTTTACATAGGAACAGGAGAAGGCACATTCAGCCCCTCAAGATGGTTAGATATGAACACGAGGAGTCCCATTCTGTCCACTTGAGCCTGTTGCATAGGATCAGGAGGAAGCCATTCAGTACCTCGAGCCTGTTGCATGGGAACAGGATGTGACACATTCAGCCGCACGAGCCTGCTACATAGGAACAGGAGGAGGCCATTTAGCCCCTCGAGCCTGTTGCATACGAACACGAGGAGGCCAATTCAGCTCCTCGAGCCAGTTACATAGGAACATGAGGAGGCCATTCAGCCGACTTTAGCCTGTTACATTGGAACAGGTGGATGCCAATTAGCCCCTTGAGCCTGCTATTTAGGAACAGGAGGAGGCTATTCAGCCCCTCGAGCATGTTGCATAGGAACAAAAAGGAGGCCATTAAGCCTCTCGAGCCAGTTGTATAGGAACAGGAGGAGGCCCAATAAGCATCTCGAACCAGTTGTATAGGAACAGGAGTAGGCCCAATAAGCATCTCGAACTTGTAGCATAGGAACAGGAGTAGGCTGATTCAGCCCCTCAAGCCTGTTGGTAGGAACAGGAGTTGGCCCATTGAGTCCCTCGCGCTCGTGACATCGAAAAAGGAGGATGCCCTACAGCCCCCTTGAGCCTGTTACATAGGAACAGGAGGAGGCCATTTAGCCCCTCGAGCCTGTTGCATAGGAACAGAAGGTGACCATTTAATTCATCGAGCCTGTTACATAGGAACAGGAGTAGGCCATTCAGCCCCTTGGGCGTGTTACATAGGAACAGGAGGAGGCCATTCAGGCCCTGAAGCCGGATACATAGGAAAATCAGGAGGCCATTCATCCCCTACAGGCTGTTGCATAGGAACTGGAGGAGGCCATTTAGCCCCTTGAACCTACTACAGAGGAATAAGATGAGGACAGTCAGACCCTTGAACCTGTAGCATAGGAACTGAAGGAGGCCCATTCAGCACCTAGAGCCTGTTACATAGGCACAAGAGGAGGATATCCAGCACATCGAGCCTGTTACATAGGAACAAGAAAGGCCATTTAGCCCCTCGAGGCTGTTGCACGGAAATAGGACGAGGCAATTCAGCCAATCGAGCCTGTTACGTAGGCACAGGAATAGGCCATTCAGCCCCTCGAGCCTGTTGTATATAAAGAGGAGGAGGCCATTTAGCCTCTTGAGCCTGCTACATAGGAACAGGAGGAGGCCCATTCAGCCCCTCAGGCCTATTGCATAGGAACAGGTGGAAGGAATTTAATTCTGCCCCTCGGGCCTGTTAGAAAAGAACAGGAGGAGGCCATTCAGCCACTCAAACCTGTTGCATCGCAATATGAGGTGGCTCATTCAGCCCCACAAGCCTGTTACATAGTTACATAGTAATGCCATTTAGCCCCTTGAGCCTGCTACATAGGAACAGGAGGAGGCTATTATGCCCTTCGAGCCTGCTATATAGTTACAGGAGGAGGCCAGCCAGCCCCTTGAGACTGTTGCATAGGAACAGGAGGAGGACCATTTAGCTCCTCGAGTCTGTAACTTAGGAACAGGAGGCAGTTGTTCAGTCACTCGAGCTGGTTTCATAGGATCAGGAGTAGGGCCAGTCAGCCCCTTGAGCCGGTTACAAAGAAACATGAGGAGCCCATTCAGCCCCTCAAGACTGTTACATAGGAACACGAGGAGTCCCATTCTGTCCACTTGAGCCTGTGACATAGGATGAGGAGGAAGCCATTCAGAACCTCGAGCCTGTTGCATGGGAACAGAAGGAGGCCATTTAGCCCCTCGAGCCTGTTGCATACGAACATCAGGAGGCCCATTCAACCCCTCAAGCCTGTTACATAGGAAAAGGAGGGGGCCATTCAGCCCCTCGAACCTGTTACATACGAACAGGAGGCAGGTGTTCAGTCAATCGAGCTGGTTGCATCGGATCAGGAGTAGGGCCAGTCAGCCCTTGCGCTGGATAAATAGAAACAGGAGGAGCCCATTCAGCCCACTTGAGGATTTTACATAGGAACAGGAGAAGGCCCATTCAGCCCCTCAAGACTGTTTCAAAGGACCATGAGGAAGACATTCAGCCCCTAGAGCCTGTTACATAGGAACACGAGAAGGCCATTCAGCCCCTAGAGCCTGGTGCATAGGAACATGAATCGGCCATTCAACCCTTCGAGCCTGTGGAATGCGAACAGGAGGAAGCCCATTCAGCCCCTCGAGCCTGTTACCTAGGAACAGGAGTAAGAACATTCAGCTCACTCGAGGATGTTACATACGAACACGAAGAGTCCCATTACATCCACTTTAGCCTGTTACACAGGATCAGGAGGAAGCCATTCAGAAGCTCGAGCATGCTACATAGGAACAGGACGAGGTCATTCAGCCACTCGAGCCTGTTACATAGCAACAGAAGGAGACCATTTAGCCCCTCGAGCCATTACATAGGAAAAGGAGGATGCCCTACAGCCCCCTTGAGCCTGTTACATAGGAACAGGAGGTAACCATTTAGTTCATCGAGCCTGTTACATAGGATCAGGAGTAGGCCATTCAGCCCCTCGGATGTGTTGCATAGGAACAGGAGGAGGTCATTCAGCCCCTCAAGCCTGTTGCATAGGAACAGAAGGTAACCATTTAGTTCATCGAGCCTGTTACATAGGAACAGGAGTAGGCCATTCAGCCCCTAGGATGTTTTGCATAGGAACAGGAGGAGGCCATTCAGCCCCTCAAGCCGGTTACATAGGAAAATCAGGAGGCCATTCATCCCCTCGAGCCCGATGCATCGGAACAGATGGAGGTCCATTCAGCCCCTGAAGCCTGATACATACGAACAGGAGGAGGCCATTCAGCCATTCAAGCCTGTTACATAGGAACAGTAGTAGGCCATTCAACCCCTCGAACCTGTTACACATGAACGGGAGGAGGCCATTCAGCCCCTCAGGCCTGTTGCACAGGAACAGGTGGAAGCTGATTCAGCCCCTCGAGCCTGTCAGAAAAGAACAGGAGGAGGCCATTAAACCCCTCGAGCCTGTTGCATCGGAATAAGAGGTGGCCCATTCAGCCCCTCAAGCCTGTTACGTAGGAACAGGAGGAGGCCATTAAGCCACTCGAGCCAGTTGTATAGAAACAGGAATAGGCCCAATAAGCATCTCGAGCCTGTAGTATAGGAGCAGGAGTAGGCTGATTCAGCCCCTCGAGCCTGTTGGTAGGAACAGGAAGTGGCCCATTCAGTCCCTCGAGCCCGTTGCATCGAAAAAACAGGATGCCATAAACCCTCCTTGAGCTAATTACATAGGAACAGGAGGAGGCCATTTATCCCCTTGAACCTGGTGCATATGAACAGAAACAGGCCATTCAGCCCCTCGAGCCTGATGCATAGGAACAGAAGGAGGTCCATTCAGCCCCTGAAGCCTGATACATACGAACAGGAATAGTCCATTCAGCTCACTCGAGGATGTTACAAACGAACACGAGGATTCCCATTCCGTCCACTTGAGCCTGTTACATAGGATCAGCAGGAGGCCATTCAGAACCTCGAGCCTGTTGCATTGGAACAGGAGCCGCAACATTCAGCCGCTCGAGCCAGCTACATAGGAACAGGAGGAGGCCATTCAGCCACTCGTGCCTGTTACACAGCAACAGACGGAGGCCATTCAGCCCCTCGAACTTGTTACGTGGAAACAGGAGGTGCCCATTTAGCCCATCAAGCCGTTACATAGAAACAGGAGTAGGCCATTTAGCCTCTTGAGCCTCTTGCATACGAACACGAGGAGGCCCTTTCAGCCCCTTAAGTCTGTTACATAGGAACAAGAGGAGGCCATTCAGCCCCTTGAGCCTGTTACACAGGAACAGGAGGAGGCCATTCAGCCCCTTGAGCCTGCTACAGAGGAATAAGATGAGGCCTGTCAGACCCTCGAACTTGTAGCATAGGAACTGAAGGAGGCTCATTCAGCCCCTAGAGCCTGTTACATAGGCACAAGACGAGGGTATCCAGCACATCGAGCCTGTTACATAGGAACAACAAAGGCCATTCAGGCCTTTGTGCCTGTTGCATAGGTACATGATTAGGCCATTCAGCCGCTCGAGCCTGTTGTATATGAACAGGAGAAGGCATTTTCAGCCCCTCAAGCCTGTTACGTAGAAACAGGAGGAGGCCATATAGCTCACTGAGCTGTTACTTAGAAACAGGAGTAGGCCATTCTGCCCCTCGAGCCTGTTACATAGGAACACGAGTCGGCAATTCAGCCCTTTGCGCCTGTTGCATAGGAACAGGAGGTGGCCATTCAGCCCCTCAGGCCTGTTGCATAGGAACAGGAGGAAGCTGATTCATCCCCTCGAGCCTGTTAGAAAAGAACAGGAAAGGCCATTCAGCCCCTCGAGCCTGTTGCATCAGAATAGGAGGTGGCCCATTCAGCCCCACAAGCCTGTTACATAGTAACTGAAGGATGCCATTTAGCCCCTTGAGCCTGCTACATAGGAAAAGGAGGAGGCTTTTCAGCCCTTCGAGCCTGCTATATAGTTACAGGAGGAGGCCAGTCAGCCCCTTGTGCCTGTTGCATAGGAACAGGAGGAGGACCATTCAGCTCCTCGAGTCTGTAACTTAGGAACAGGAGGCAGTTGTTCAGTCACTCGAGCTGGTTGCATAGGATCAGGAGTAGGGCCAGTCAGCCCTTGAGCTGGTTATATAGAAACAGGAGGAGCCCATTCAGCCCATTGAGGATTTTACATAGGAACAGCAGGAGGTCATTCAGCCCCTCAAGACTGTTTCAAAAGACCAAGAGGAGGCCCATTCCATCCACTTGAGCCTGTTACATAGGAAGAGGAGGAGGCTCTTCAGCTCCTCAAAACTGTTTCAAAGGATCAAGAGGAGGCCATTCAGCCCCTCGAGACTGTTGCATAGGAACAGGAGGAGGCCATTCAGCCCCTCAGTTTGTTAGAAAACAACATGAAGAAGCTATTCAGACCCTTGAGCTGTTGCATCGAACAGGAGGAGGACCATTCTGCCCCTTGATGCTGTTACATAGGAACAGGAGTAGGCCATTTATCCCCTTGAGCCTGGTACATATGAACAGGAACAGGCCATTCTGCCCCGCGAGGCTGTTACATGGGAACAAGAGGAGACAGAGCGTGAACCTGAGCGGGAGCGGCAGCAACGGAGGCAGCGGCAGCAGCATAAAGGGAGAGGTGGAGAAGGCCCAGGACAGAGTGAGGACCTGAGCGGGAGCAGCGCCAGCGGAGGCAGAGGAGGCAGCGGCAGCAGCATAAAGGGAGCTGAGCGACACCGGGAGTGACGTCACAGGAAGCTGGGAACTGATTGGTTCGAAAAGGTCACAGTATTCTTTTCTCCAAGTTAGGGGTCGCGGTTAAATAGCGGGTTAGGGATAAAGCAGCAGCTTGGAGATTAGTAACTGTTAATAATACATTAATATTATATTATATTAATAACTTGAATTAGATGCATCTTAGTCTTAAGTTTCTGTAAAGTTAGTTAATAGTCGAATAAATAAAGGCATGGCAGGGCAGCTCGGTCCCGTGGAATGCACATCCTGTGACATGTGGGAACTCCAGGATGCTTCCTGTGTCCTTGACTAGCACATGTGCAGGAGGTGTCATCAGCTGGAGGAGCTCGAGCTCCGGGTTTAAGAGCTTCAACAGCAGCTGGCGTCACTGCGGTGTAGCCGCGCGGCTGAGAGCTCCGTGGACAGCACATTTCAGGAGGTGGTCACCCCGCAGCTAAGGAGTGTGCCGACAGAGAGGGAATGGGTGACCACCAGACAGAAGTGGAGAGTGGAGGTCTAGGCAGGTAGTGCAGGAGTGCATCTCGCTCTCCTACCAGTATTCTGTTCTGAGTACTGGTGAGTGCGACGGTTCCTCTGGGGAGTACAGCCAGAGCCAAGTCTACTGCACCACGGGTGGCTCAGCTGTACAGGGAGGGAGAACGAAGATAGGGAAAGCAATAGTGGTAGCGGATTCAAAAGTTAGGGGAGCAGACAGACGTTTCTGCGTTCGCAGATGTGACTCCAGGATGGTATGTTGCCTCCCTGGTGCCAGGGTTAAGGATGTCACCGAGCAACTGCAGAACATTCTGAGGGGGGAGGGTAAACAGCCAGAAGTCGTGGTCCATATCGGTACCAACGACATAGGTAGAAAGAGGGATGAGGTGATGCATCCAGATTTCAGGGAGCTAGGAAAGAGATTAAAAAGCAGGACCTCAAAGGTAGTAATCTCTGGATTATTCCCGGTGCCACACTGAGTGAGTATAGAAATAGGAGGACAGAGCAGATGTACGCGTAGCTGGAGAGATGGTGCAGGAGGGAGGGCTTCAGGTTGCTGGGGCATTGGGGCTGGTCCTGGGGGAGGTGGGACCTGTTCAGGCCGGACTATTTGCACCTCAACAGAGCCGGTACCAATATCCTCATGGGGAGGTTTGCTGGTGCTGTTGGGGAGGGTTTAAACTAAGTTGGCAGGGGGATGGGCACCAGGGTGTCGCATTAGAAAGGAGAAACAAAGGGCACAAAGGATTGATAGCACTAAAGTAAGAAATAGTAAGGTATTATTGGGTTCAGACTAAGAGAGAAAACAGGATGGTCTAAGTTAGGTTCACAGTGTATGTATGTGAACGCACGAAGCATAATAAACAAGGTTGGCGAGCTGCAGGAACAAATAGCCACATGGGAATTTGATGTCGTGCCAATAACGGAGACCTGGTTCAAAAAAGGGCAGGATTGGGTTTTAAATATTCCTGGATATAAGGTGTTCAGGAAAGATAGGGATAGAAAGCTAGGAGGTGGTGTGGCAGTATTGGTTAAGGAGAATGTTACAGTGCTGGAGAGAGAGGATGTCCTGGAGGGGGCAAGGACAGAATCTATATTGCTAGAGTTAAGAAATAATGGAGGTGCCATTACACGACTAGGTGTATTCTATAGGCCAACAACTCGTACGAAAAATATGAAGGAGCAAAATTGCAGAAAAATTACAGAAAGGTGCAAGAACTATAGAGTAGTGATAATGGGGGACTTCAACTATCCTAATATAAGAAGTCACACAACACCAGGTTATAGTCCAACAGCTTTATTTGAAATCACAAGCTTTCGGAGCGCTGCTCCTTCGTCAGGTGAAGTGAAGAGATGCATATAGGCACAGCATATATAGTCAGAGAACACTGCCAGATGATTACAGTTAATCTTTCTAACTGCCCTTTATCACACCTCGGCAGAGAGATAATCACGGCAATCAAAGGTGTGGATGGTGTCCAAACAGGTCAGTCAGGAAAACATTACATCAAAGACAATGAGGTGAGGTCACAAGGGGTCAAATGTGGCAGATGCTGGGGTCTGTATGGAAAACAAAAAACTTTTTTTGCTGGAAATCACAGCAGGTCCGGCTGCATCTCTGTAGAGAGAACAAGCCAACGACAACTCGAGTCTGGATGACTCTACGTCAGGTGGGGCTACATGTAGCGTGACAGGAACCCAAGATCCCGGTTGAGGCCTTCCTCATGGGTGCGGAACTTGGCTATCAGTTTCTGCAGAACTTAAAGTAGACAAGTCACCAGGACCAGATGGGATGCATCCTAGGATGCTGAGGGAAGTGAAGGAAGAAATCGCGGAGGTACTGGCCATAATCTTCCAATCCTCCTTAGAAATGGGGGTGGTGCCAGAGGACTGGAGAATTGCAAATGTTACACCCTTGTTCAAAAAAGGGTGTAAAGATAAACCCAGCAACTACAGGCCAGTCAGTTTAACCTCGCTAGTGGGGAAGCTTTTAGAAACAATAATCAGGGTCAAAATTAACAGTCACTTCGACAATTGTGAATTAATTAAGGAAAGCCAGGACAGATTTGTTAAAGGCAAATCGTGTTTAACCAACTTGATCGAGTTTTTCGATCAGGTAATGGAGGGTTGTTGAGGGCAAGGCGGTTGAGGTGATGTACATGGATTTCCAAAAGGCGTTCAACAATGTGCCACATAATAGGCTTGCCAGCAAAGTTGAAGCCCATGGAATAAAAGGGACAGTGGCAGCATGGATACTGAATTGGCTAAGTGACAGGAAACAGAGAGTAGTGGTGAACGGTTGTTTTACGGACTGGATGAAGCTATGCAGTGATGTTCCCCAGGGGTCAGTTCCAGGACCACTGCTTTTCTTGATATATATTATTGACTTGGATATAGGTGTAAAGGGCACAATTTCAAAATTCGCAGATGACACAAAACTTGGAAGTATAGTGAACAGTGAGGAGGATAGTGATAGACTTCAAGAGGACATTGAGAGGCTGGTGGAATGGGCAGACACGTGGCAGATGAAATTTGATGCAGAAAAGTGTGAAGTGACACATTTTGGTAGAAAGAATGAAGAGAGGAAATATAAACTAAAGGGTACAATCCTAAAGTGGGTGCATGAACCGAGAGAGCTAGGGGTATATGTGCACAAATCGTTGAAGGTGGCAGGACAGGTTGAGAAAGCAGTTAAAAACGCTTATGGGATCCTGGGCTTCATGAATAGAGGTATAGAGTACAAAAGCGTGGAAATTATGATGAACCTGCATAAAACACTGCTTAGGCCTCAGCTGGAGTATTGTATTCAATTCTGGGCACCGCACTTTAGGAAGGATGTGAAGGCCTTAGAGAGGGTGCAGAAAAGATTTAGAAGAATGATTCCAGGGATGAGGGATCTTCAGTTACGTGGATAGGCTGGAGAAGCTGGAGTTGTTCTCCTTAGAGCAGAAAAGGTTGAGAGTGGATTTGATAGAGGTATCCAAAATCATGAGGGGTCTGGACAGAGTTGATAGAGAGAAACTGTTCCCATTGGTAGAAGGGTCGAGAACCAGAGGACACAGATTTAAGGTGATTGGCAGAAGAACCAAAGGCGACATGAGGAAAAACAATTTTACTCAGCGATTGATTAGGATCTGGAATGCAATGCCTGAAAGGGTGGTGGAGGCAGACTCAATCACTTCTTTCAAAAGGGTGTTGGATAACTAGCTGAAGGAAAAACATTTGCAGGACTACGGGGAAAGGGCGGGAGAGTGGGACTAGCTGAAGTGCTCTTGCAGAGAGCCGGCATGGGCTCAACGGGCCGAATGGCCTTCTTCCATGCTGTATCCTTTCTATGATTCTATGATTCAGCCCCTTGAAACTGTTACATAGGAACAGGAGGAGGCCATTCAACCCCTCGAGCTGGTTACACAGAAACAGGAGGAGGCCATTAAGCCCCCTCGAGCCTTTTACAAAGGATCAGGAGTAGGACCATTCAGCCCCTCGAGCCCATTACATAGGACCAAGAGGAGGCCATTCAGCCCCTTGATGATGTTACACAGGAACAGGAGTAGGCCATTAAGCCCCTAGAGCCTGTTGCATAGGAACAGGAGGAGGCTATTAAGCCCCTAGAGCCTGTTGCATAGGAACAGGAATAGGCCATTTATCCCATTGAGCCTGTTACACAGGACAAGGAGGAGGCCATTCGAGACTGTTACAAAGGAACAGGAGGAGGCCGTTCAGCTGAACGAGCCTGCTGCATAGTAACAGCAGGAGGCAATTCACCCCTCGAGACTGTTACAGAGTAAAAGCAGGAGGCAATTCAGCCCCTCGAGTCAGTTACATAGGAACAGTAGGTGGCCATTTAGTCCATCGAGTCTGTTACATAGGAACAGGAGTAGGCCGTTCAGCCCATTGGGCCTATTGCATAGGAAGAGCAGGAGGCCCATTCAGCCCCTCGAGACTGTTGAAAAAGAATAGGAAGAGGTCTTTCAGACCCTCAAGCCTGTTGCATTGGAACAGGAGGAGGCCCATTCAGCCACTCGAGCCTGTTACATAGGCACAAGAGGAGGCCATTCAGCCCCGTGAGGCGGTTACATAGGAACAAGAGGAGGCAATTCAGCCCCACGTGACTGTCACAGAGGAACAGGAGGAGACGATTCAGCCCCTGAGCCTGTTATATACAGGAGGAGGCCGTTATGCCTCGAATGCCAGTTGTATAGAATCAGGAGTTGGCCAATTAAGCATCTCGAACCTGCTTCATAAGAACAGGAGTAGGTCCATTCAGCCCCTCGCTCCCATTATGTAGAGGCAGTGGGAGGCCAATGATCTATCAAGAATGAGGAACTGAAAAAAATTAGTATTAGTAAAAAAATAGTACTGGAGAAATTAATGGGACTGAAAGCCGGTAAATCTCCTGAACCTGATGGTCCACATCCTGGGGTTTTGAAAGAGGTGGCTATAGAGATAGTGGATGCATTGGTTGTCATTTTCCAAAATTCCATAGATTCTGGAACGGTTCCCGTGGATTGGATGGTGGCAAATGTAACCCCACTATTTAACAAAGGAGGGAGAGATAAAATCGGGAACTAAAGACCAGATAGCCTGACATCAGTAGTTGGGAAAATGCTAGAATCTATTATTAAGGACGTGGTAAGAGGGCACTTAGAAAATAATAATAGGATTGAGCAGAGTCAACATGGATTTATGAAAGGGAAATCGTGTTTGACAAATCTGTTAGAGTTTTTTAAGTTTGTAACTAACAGTATAGATAAGGGGAAACCAGTGGATGTGGTGTATTTGGATTTTCAGAAGGCATTCGATTAGGTGCCACACAAGAGGTTATTATAAAATTAGGGCTCATGGGATTGGAGGAAATATACTAGTATGGATTGAGGATTGGTTAACGGACAGAAAACAGAGAGTAGGAATAAACGGGTCATTTTCGGGTTGGCAGTCTGTAACTAGTGGGGTACCACAAGGATCAGTGCTTGGGCCTCAGCTATTCACAATCTACATCAATGATTTAAATGAGGGGACCAAATGTAATATATCCAAATTTGCTAATGATACAAAGCTGGGTGGGAATGTAAGTTGTAAGGAGAATGCAAGGAGGCTTCAAGGGTACATAGACGGGCTAAGTATGTGGGCAAGAACATGGCAAATGGAATATAATGTGGACAAATTTGAAGTTATACACTTTCGTGGGAAAAGTAGAAAAGCAGAATATTTTTTAAATGGTGAGAGATTGGGAAATGTTGGTGTTCAGAGGGAGCTGGGTGTCCTTGTACAAGAATCACTGAAATGTAACATGCAGGTACAGCAAGCAATTAGGAAAGCAAATGGTATGTTGGCCTTTATTACAAGAGGATATGAGTATCAGAGTAAAAACGTCTTACTGCAACTACATAGGGCCCTGGCGAGACCACACCTGGAGAACTGTGTACAGTTTTGGTCTCCTTACCTAAGGAAGGATATATTTGCCATAGAGGGAGTGCAACGAAGGTTCACCAGACTGGTTTCTTGTGTGGGGGGATTGTCCTATGAGGAGAGATTGAGTAGATTAGGCCTATATTCTCTGGATTTTAGAAGAATGAGAGGTGATCTCATTGAAGCATACGCAATTCTTACAGGGCTCGACAGGGTAGATGCAGGGAGGATGTTTCCCCTGGCTGGGGCGTCTCGAACCAGGGGTCACAGTCTCAGAATAAGGAGTCAGCCATTTAGGACTGAGATGAGGAGAAATTTCTTTACTCAGTGGGAGGTGAATCTTTGGAATTCTCTACCCCAGAGGGCTGTGGAGGCTCAGTCCTTAAGGATATTCAAGATGCGGAGATGCCGGCGTTGGACTGGGGTGGACAAAAATGAGAAGTCGCACAACACCAGGTTATAGTCCAACAGATTTATTTTAAATTACAAGCTTTCGGAGCTGTCGCCCCTTCCTCAGGTAAAGGTACAATGAGTGAATCTACAATATTTCACAGTATATAAACACAGAAACTGCAGAGATACAATCTTTCATGGAAGGTGTCCTTACATCAAAGACACACCAGAGCACAGCCAAGACAATGAGATGTGTCACAGGGGGTCCAACGTGTCAAATCCTGCTGTCTGCACGTTTTTTTGGTTTTTTTTTTAATAAATATTCAAGACAGAGAACAATAGATCTTTGACTATTAAGGGAAACAAGGGATTTGGGGATAGTGCAGGAAAGTGGAGATGAGGTAAAAGATCAGCCTTAATATTATTGAATGGCGGAGCAGGCTCAAAGGGCCAAATGGCCTACTCCTGTTTCTATGTCTTATGTTCTTATGTTCCTAAATTGTCGCATCTAGCCTATTATATAGGAACAGGAGCAGGCAATTCAGCCCCTCAAGGCTGTTGCAGAGGAGCAAGAGGAGGCCCATTCAGCCCCACGAGGCTGATATGTATGAACAGGAGGACAGCATTCAAAACCTCGAGCCTGTTACATAGGAACAAGAGGAGGCCATTCAGCCCCTCAAGCCTATTACACAGGAACAGTAGGAGGCCATTCAGCCCCGCGAGCCTGATGCATAGGAACAGGAGTAGGGACATTCAACCACTCGAGCCCGTTACATAGCAACAGGAGGAGGCCATTCAGCTCCCTCGAGCCTGTTATACAGGAAACCGTGTAGGCCACTCATCCCCTCGACCAAGTTACAAAGGAGCAAGAGTACGCCATTTATCCCCCTGAGCCTGTTACACAGGATTAGGCCATCCACCTCTCGAGACTGTTACAAACGAACAACAGGAGGCCCATCAGTGACTCGAGCCAGCTGCATAGGAACTGGAGGAAGCCATTCCGGCCCACGAACTTGTTGCTTAGGAACAGGAGGAGGCCATTCAGCCCTTCGAGCCTGTTACATAGGAACAGGACAAGGCCATTCAGCCACTAGCACCTGTTACATAGGAACAGGAGGTGGTCATTTAGCCCATTGAGCCTGTTACATAGGAACAGGAGTAGGCCATTCAGCCCCTCGGCCTCTTGCATAGGAACATGAGGATGCCCATTCAGCCCTTTGAGACTGTTTCAAAGGAACAGGAGGAGGCCATTCAGCCCATTGAACCTGTTGCAAAGGAACAGGAGGTGGCCATTCAGCTCCTTGAACCTGGTAGATAGGGACAGGAGGAAGCTATTTACCTCCTCGAGCCTGTTACCTAGGAACAGGAGGAGGCCATTTAGTTCCTTGAACCTGCTACATAGGAACAGGAGGAGGCCATTTAGTCCCTTGAACCTGCTACGTGGAACAAGAGGAGGCCATTCAGACCTTCACGGCTGTTGCATAGGAACAGAAGGAGGCCACTCACCCATCCAGCCGGTTGCATAGGGAGAGGAGGAGGTCAATTCAGCTCCTCGAGCCTGTAACATAGGAACAGGAGGCCATTGTTCAGTCCCTCGAGCCGGCTGCATAGGAAGAGGAGGAGGCCATTCAGCCCCTAGAGCCTGTTGCATAGGAAGAGGAGGAGAAAATTCAGCCCCTCGAGCCTGTTGCATAAGAATAGGATTGGGACATTTATCAACTTGAGCCTGTTAAATAGGCACAGGAGGAGGCCATTCAGCTACTTGGACCTGTTGCATAGGAACAGGAGACGGCCATTTATCACTTTGAGCCTGTTACATATGAACAGGAACAGGTCATTCAGCCCTACGAGACTGTTGCAGTGGAAAAGGAGAAGACCATTCAGCCTCTCAGGACTGTAACATAGGAACAGGAGGTGGCCATTAATCCTCTAAATTCAGTTGTATAGAAACAGGAGTTGGCCCATTAAGCATCTCGAGCCTGTTGCTCAGGAACAGGAGAAGGTCCATTCAGCCCCTCGAGCCCATTACATAGGAACAAATGGAGGCCATTCAGCCGATTCAAGACTGTTATATAGGAACAGGAGAAGGCCATTCAGCCCCTCGAGACATTTTACACAGGAACAGGAGTAGGCCATTCAGGCCTTTGGGCCTGTTACATAGGACCAGGAGGAGGCCATTTAGAGCCTTCAGCCTGCTACATACGAACACGAGGAGTTGCATTCCATCCACCTGAGCCTGTTACATATGATCAGGAGGAAGCCATTCAGAACCTCGAACCTGTTGTATGGGAACAGGAGGTGCCACATTCAGCCACTCAAACCTCCTACATAGGAACAGGAGGAGGCCTTTCAGCCACTTGCGGCTGTTACATAGGAACAGGAGGAGGCCATTCAGCCACTCGAGCATGTTACATAGGAACAGGAGGAGGTCATTTAGCCCCTTGAACCTGCTACAGAGGAATAAGATGAGGCCAGTCAGATCCTCGAGCCTGTAGCATACGAACATGAGGAGGCCCATTCAACCCCTGGAGCCTGTTACATAGGCATAAGAGGAGGGTAACCAGCTCATCGAGCTTGTTACATAGGAACAAGAAAGGCCATTCAGCCCCTCAAGGCTGTTACACAGGAACAGGACGAGGCAATTCAGTCCAACGAGCCTATTACGTAGGCAGAGGAGTAGGCCATTCAGGCCTTTGGGCCTGTTGCATTAGAACAGGAAGAGGCCATTCAGCCGCTCGAGCCTGTTGTACGAACAGCAGGAAGCACGTTCAGCCCCTCAAGCCTGTTACATAGGACCAAGAGGAGGCCATTCAGTCCCTAGAACCTGTTGCATAGGAACAGGAGGAGGCCATTTATCCCATAGAAACTGGTACGTATGAACAGGAACAGCCTGTTCTGCCCCGTAAGGCTGTTACATGGGAACAAGAGGAGGCCATTCAGCCTGTCGGGCCTGATGCATAAGAACAGAAGGAGGTCCATTCAGCCCCTCAAGCCTGTTACATAGGAACAGGAGGAGGACCATTCAGCTCCTCGAGTCTGTAATTTTTGAACAGGAAGCAGTGTTCAGTCACTCGAGCTGTTTGCATAGGATCAAGAGTAGGGCCAATCAGCCCCTTGATCCGGTTACATAGGAATGAGAGGAGGCCATTCAGCCCCTCAAGCCTGTTACATAGGAACAGGAGGAGACCATTTAGCCCCTTGAACCTGCTACAGAGGAATAAGATGAGGCCAGTCAGACCCTCAAACCTGTAGCATAGGAACTGAAGGAGGCCAATTCAACCCCTAGAGCCTGTTACATAGGCACAAAAGGAGGGTATCTAGCACATCAAGCCTGGTACATAGGAACAAGACAAGGCCATTCAGCCCTTCGAGCCTGTTACATAGGACCAAGAGGAGGCCATTCAGCCCCAAGTGCCTGTTACATAGGAACACGAGAAGGCCATTCAGCCCCTGGAGCCTGTTGCATAGGAACATGAATCGGCCATTCAACCCTTCGAGCCTGTGGCATATGAACAGGAGGAGGCCCATTCAGCCTCTCGAGCCTGTTACCTAGGAACAGGAGAAGGACCATTCAGCTCACTCGAGGATGTTACATACGAACATGAGGAATCCCATTCCATCCACTTTAGCCTGTTACACAGGATCAGGAGGAACCCATTCAGAAGCTCGAGCCTGCTACATAGGAACAGGACGAGGCCATTCAGCCCCTTGGGCATGTTGCATAGGAACAGGAGGAGGCCATTCAGCCCCTCTAGCCGGTTACATAGGAAAATCAGGAGGCCATTCATCCCCTACAGCCTGTTGCATAGGAACTGAAGGAGGCCCATTCAGCCCCTAGAGCCTGTTACATAGGCACAAGAGGAGGATATCCAGCACATCGAGCCTGTTACATAGGAACAAGAAAGGCAATTTAGCCCCTCGAGCCTGTTCTATATGAACAGGAGGAAGCCGTTTAGCCTCTTGAGCCTGTTATATAGGAACAGGAGGAGGCCCATTCAGCCCCTCAGGCCTATTGCATAGGAACAGGAAGAAGCTGATTCTGCCCCTCGGGCCTGTTAGAAAAGAACAGGAGGAGGCCATTCAGCCCCTCGAGCCTGTTGCATCGGAATATGAGGTGGCTCATTCAGCCCCACAAGCCTGTTACATAGTAACTGAAGGATGCCATTTAGCCCCCTGAGCCTGCTACATAGGAACAGGAGGAGGCTATTCATCCCTTCGAGCCTGCTACATAGGAACAGGAGGAGGCCATTCAGCCACTCGAGCCTGTTACATAGCAACAGAAGGAAGCCATTTCGCTCCTCGAGCCATTACATAGGAAGAGGAGGAGGCCTTTCAGCCCCTTCAGCCTCTTGCATACGGACACGAGGAGGACCTTTTAGCCCCTCAAGCCTGTTACATAGGAACAGTAGTAGGCCATTCAACCCCTCGAACCTGTTACACAGGAACGGGAGGAGACCATTTGGCCCCTCAGGCCTGTTGCATAGGAACAGGTAGAAGCTGATTCAGCCCCTCGAGCCTGTTAGAAAAGAACAGAAGGAGGCCATTAAACCCCTCGAGCCTGTTGCATCGGAATAAGAGGTGGCCCATTCAGCCCCTCAAGCCTGTTACATAGGAACAGGAGGATGTCAATTAGCCCCTTGAGCCTGCACTTAGGAGCAGGAAGAGGCTATTCAGTCCCTCGAGCCGGTTACATCGAAAAAGCAGGATGCCATAAACCTCCCTTGAGCCAGTTACATAGGAACAGGAGGAGGCCATTTATCTCCTTGAACCTGGTACATATGAACAGAAACAGTAGTTTCTGCCCCGCGAGGCTGTTACATGGGAACAAGAGGAGGTCATTCAGCCCCTCGAGCCTGATGCATAAGAACAGAAGGAGGTCCATTCAGCCCCTCAAGCCTGTTAACTAGGAACAGGAGTCGGACCATTCAGCTCACTCGAGGATGTTACATACGAACACGAGGAGTCCCATTCCGTCCACTTGAGCCTGTTACATAGGATCAGCTGTAGACCATTCAGAACCTCGAGCCTTTTGCATTGGAACAGGAGCCACAACATTCAGCTGCTCGAGCCAGCTACATAGGAACAAGAGGAGGGCATTCAGCCACTCGTGCCTGTTACACAGCAACAGAAGGAGGCCATTCAGCCCCTCGAACATGTTACGTGGAAACAGGAGGTGCTCATTTAGCCCATCGAGCCGTTACATAGAAACAGGAGTAGGCCATTTAGCCTCTTGAGCCTCATGCATACGAACACGAGGAGGCCCTTTCAGCCCCTTAAGTCTGTTACATTGGAACAAGAGGAGGCCATTCAGCCCCTTGAGCCTGTTACACAGGAACAGGAGGAGGACATTCAGCCCCTTGAGCCTGCTACATAGGAACAGGAGGAGGCCATTTAGCCCCTCGAGCCTGTTGCATAGGAACAGAAGGTGACCATTTAGTTCATCGAGCCTGTTACATAGGAACAGGAGGAGGCCATTCAGCCCCTACAGCCTGTTGCATAGGAACTGGAGGAGGCCATTTAGCCCCTTGAACCTACTACAGAGGAATAAGATGAGGACAGTCAGACCCTCGAACCTGTAGCATAGGAACTGAAGGAGGCCCATTCAGCCCCTGCAGCCTGTTACATAGGCACAAGAGGAGGATATCCAGCACATCGAGCCTGTTACATAGGAACAAGAAAGGCCATTTAGCTCCTCGAGGCTGTTACACGGAAACAGGACGAGGCAATTCAGCCCATCGAGCCTGTTACGTAGGCACAGGAATAGGCCAATTTGCCCCTTCAGCCTGTTATATATGAACAGGAGGAGCCCATTCAGCCCACTTGAGCATTTTACATAGGAACAGGAGAAGGCCCATTCAGTCCCTCAAGACTTTTTCAAAGGACCAAGAGGAAGCCATTCAGCCCCTTGAGCCTGTTGCATAGGAACACAAATCGGCCATTCAACCCCTCGAGCCTGTTGCATACGAACAGGAGGAAGCCCATTCAGCCCCTCGAGCCTGTTACCTAGGAACAGGAGGAGGACCATTCAGCTCACACGAGGATGTTACATACGAACATGAGGAGGCCCATACCATCCACTTTAGCCTGTTACAATGGATCAGGAGGAAGCCATTCAGAAGCTCAAGCCTGCTACATAGGAACAGGAGGAGGCCATTCAGCCACTCGAGCCTGTTACATAGCAACAGAAGGAGGCCATTTAGCCCCTCGAGCCACTGCATAGAAACAGGAGGAGGCCTTTCAGATCCTTGAGCCTCTTGCATACGGACACGAGGAGGACCTTTCAGCCCCTCAAGCCTGTTACATACGAACAGTAGTAGTCCATTCAACCCCTCGAACCTGTTACACATGAACGGGAGGAGACCTTTCAGCCCCTCATGTCTGTTGCACAGGAACAGGTGGAAGCTGATTCACCCCTCGAGCCTGTTAGAAAAGAACAGGAGGAGGCCATTAAACCCCTCGAGCCTGTTGCATCGGAATAAGAGGTGGCCCATTCAGCCCCTCAAGGCTGTTACATAGGAACAGGAGGAGGCCATTAAGCCACTCAAGCCAGTTGTATAGGAACAGGAATAGGCCCAATAAGCATCTCGAGCCTGTAGCATAGGAACAGGAGTAGGCTGATTCAGCCCCTGGAACCTGTTGGTAGGAACAGGAAGTGGCCCATTCAGTCCCTCGAGCCCGTTACATCGAAAAAGCAGGATGCCATAAACCCTCCTTGAGCCAGTTACACAGGAACAGGAGGAGGCCATTTATCCCCTTGAACCTGGTGCATATGAACAGAAACAGGCCATTCAGCCCCTCGAGCCTGATGCATAGGAACAGAAGGAGGTCCATTCAGCCCCTGAAGCCTGTTACATACGAACAGGAATAGTCCATTCAGCTCACTCGAGGATGTTACATACGAACGCGAGGATTCCCATTCCGTCCACTTGAGCCTGTTACATAGGATCAGCAGGAGACCATTCAGAACCTCGAGCCTGTTGCATTGGAACAGGAGCCGCAACATTCAGCCGCTCGAGCCAGCTACATAGGAACCGGAGGAGGCCATTCAGCCACTTGTACCTGTTACACAGCAACAGACGGAGGCCATTCAGCCCATCGAACCTGTTACGTGGAAACAGGAGGTGCCCATTTAGCCCATCAAGCCTTAACATAGAAACAGGAGTAGGCGATTTAGCCTCTTGAGCCTCTTGCATACGAACACGAGGAGGCCCTTTCAGCCCCTTAAGTCTGTTACATAGGAACAAGAGGAGGCCATTCAGCCCCTTGAGCCTGTTACACAGGAACAGGAGGAGGCCATTCAGCCCCTTGAGCCTGCTACAGAGGAATAAGATGAGGCCAGTCAGACCCTCGAACCTGTAGCATAGGAACTGAAGGAGGCTCATTCAGCCCCTAGAGCCTGTTACATAGGCACAAGACGAGGGTATCCAGCACATCGAGCCTGTTGCATAAGAACAAGAAAGGCCATTCAGGCCTTTGTGCCTGTTGCATAGGAACATGATTAGGCCATTCAGCCCCTCGAGCCTGTTGTATATGAACAGGAGAAGGCATTTTCAGCCCCTCAAGCCTGTTACGTAGAAACAGGAGGAGGCCATTTAGCTCATTGAGCTGTTACTTATAAACAGGAGTAGGCCATTCTGCCCCTCGATCCCGTTACACAGGAACACGAGGAGGCAAATCAGCCCTTTGCGCCTGTTGCATAGGAACAGGAGGAAGCTGATTCATCCCCTCGAGCCTGTTAGAAAAGAACAGGAAAGGCCATTCAGCCCCTCGAGCCTGTTGCATCGGAATAGGAGGTGGCCCATTCAGCCCCACAAGCCTGTTACATAGTAACTGAAGGATGCCATTTAGCCCCTTGAGCCTGCTACATAGGAAAAGGAGGAGGCTTTTCAGCCCTTCGAGACTGCTATATAGTTACAGGAGGAGGCCAGCCAGCCCCTTGAGCCTGTTGCATCGAACAGGAGGAGGACCATTCTGCCCCTTGATGCTGTTACATAGGAACAGGAGTAGGCCGTTTATCCCCTTGAGCCTGGTACATATGAACAGGAACAGGCCATTCTGCCCCGCGAGGCTGTTACATGGGAACAGGAGGAGACAGAGCGCGAACCTGAGCGGGAGCGGCAGCAGCGGAGGCAGAGGAGGCAGCGGCAGCAGCAGAAAGGGAGCTGAGCGACACCAGGAGTGACGTCACAGGAAGCTGGTAACTGATTGGTTGGTAAAGGTCACAGTATTTTTTTCTCCTTCCGGCCTGTACAGGTCCCACCTCCCCCAGGACCAGCCCCAAAGCCCCAGCAACCTGAAGCCCTCCCTCCTGCACCATCTCTCCAGACACGCGTACATCTGCTCTGTCCTCCTATTTGTATACTCACTCGGTGTGGCACCGGGAGTAATCCAGAGATTACTACCTTTGAGGTCCTGCTTTTTAATCTCTTTCCTAGCTCCCTGAAATCTGCCTGCATCACCTCATCCCTCTTTCTACCTATGTCGTTGGTACCGAAATGGACCATGACTTCTGGCTGTTCACCCTCCCTGCTCAGAATGTTCTGCAGTTGCTCGGTGACATCCTTAACCCTGGCACCAGGGAGACAACATACCACCCTGGAGTCACGTCTGCGACCGCAGAAACACCTGTCTGCTCCCCTAACTATCGAATCCCCTACCACTATTGCTTTCCCTATCTTCGTTCTCCCTCCCTGTACAGCTGAGCCACCCGTGGTGCCGTAGACTTGGCTCTGGCTGTACTCCGCAGAGGAACCGTCACATTCACCAGAATTCAGAACAGAATACTGGTTGGAGAGCGAGATGCACTCCTGCACTACCTGCCTAGACCTCCACTCTCCACTTCTGTCTGGCGGTCACCCATTCCCTCTCTGCCTGCACACTCCTTAGCTGCGGAGTGACCACCTCCTTCCCATGTTCCCAGCCGCCTGCTCATACACCTGTTTTAGGCGCTCCAAGAGGGTCTGGGCGAACTTGTCCCTGCTTATCTCTTGGAGCTGACCCTCAGTGAGCACCGGCGCTAGCACATGGGTGGGGGTTCGCATGAGCCTCCCAGTCATCACCTCGTGTGGGGAATACCCCGTACTTTTTGACTGACTGGCCCGGACCCCCATGAGGACTAAAGGCAGAACTTCCGCCCATTTTTGGGGCGAGTTCCTAGTCTCTTTCCTCAATTTCTCCTTCAGGGTCCGGTTCATGCGTTCAACAATCCCGGATGACTGGGGATTGTGTGCTACGTGCCACTTCCCTTCAATGCCCAAAAGCATGAGGGTGTTCTGCATCACCTGGCCGGTGAAATGACTCCCTTGGTCTGACTCCACAAAACGGGGGAGTCCCCACCGCGAGAACACTTCCCTGACCAAGATTTTTGCAGTACCCAGTGCCGTAGCTGTTCGACAGGGGAAGGCTTCCACCCATTTGGAAAACACATCCACCAAGACGAGGCAGTATTTATAGCCTCCCTGGGTGGTGGGCAGGGGTCCTATATAGTCGATCTGTATCGACTGCCATGGTCCCTCTACCCTTCTTACGTGTCCCATGGGCACTTTCCTTTTCTGGGGGTCTGGGTTGTTTGCAGCGCACACAAGACAGTTTGCACAGAACTCGCGGACTTGTTCCCTGAGCCCTGGCCACCATCCCGCTTGCTCTACCCGTTGCCAGGTAACCTCGGGCCCGGGGTGCCCTGCCCCTGGTCCCTCGTGAGCCAACTGGAGGAATTCCCTCCTGTGCTGCTGCGGCACAACCCACTGCTCCTCCCGGAACAGCATGCCTTCCTTAACTGAGAGGGTTGCCGTACTGTACGGACCCTCTACCTGCTTCCCCTCAGCAATGGTTTTTAGGACTGCTTTTAGGGCGGGATCCTGGGTTTGGACGGTCTTAAGGTCTAGGGGCAATGCTACCCTGGAGTTCCCGGGATTCCCGTCCCTGCCTTGGATCGCTGCCATGGGTCTGGTCCCATAGGGGTCCCAGAAAATGCCGTTGCGGGCACCTTCCCTGGCTAGCGCATCCGCCTGCTGGTTGCCCTCCCCACGGGGCTCTGTGGAGGAGTGAGCTTTCACCTTATGGATGAAAATCTCTCCTTCCTCCCCTACTGCTGCTAGGATCTTTTCCAGCAAGGGCTTCACCGTTAAAGGTCGCCCGTCCGCGGAGGTGTATCCACGGCGGGACCAAATGGCCAGGTATTCCGTACACGAATTACATGTGAACATACTGTCCGAGCAAATCGTGTATGGGGTTGGGAAAATGTCTGGGTGGGTAACAACATACACCACTGCAGACAGCTCAGCCTGCTGCGCGCTCATGGTGCTAGGGAGCTTGATCGCCAGGGCAAGGTTTGCCGCAGGGTCATAAACTCCACACCCTGTGAGTCGTTCGCCAGCAGATACTGTGCTAGAACCATCAACATAAATCTCGCGCCCAGTGGGATGTATCCCGGCCCGCAAACCTATGTTGACGTCCCACACCCCTTCCACCGAACATCGGTGGGCTGTACCGGGGTATACCAAATTGGCCGCAAGCCTGGGCTCGCAAAGACTTTTTACTCTAAGATCCATCTGGGAAAGAAGAAGGGTCCAGCGCGCAATGCGCACGCTGCTTACGGTCCCATCTTTAATCCTCCCATCTAGAAGCATCTTAGTTGGTGTGTGATGGGTGAGGAGAGTGATGGGAGAGAGCCCTGTGAAGATCGCTGATCTTTTCACAGCCCAATGCGTGGCTAAAAGGTGCCTTTCGCAATTGGAGAAACTCCTCTCCACATCCGTTAACACCCTGGACGAATAGACAACCGGCCTCAGCTTGCCGTGACGCTCTTGGAGCAGCACAGCGCTCAAGCTGTCCCCGCTGGCAGCTACCTCCAGGAAAAACTCCTTCCCCCCATCTATGGCCCCTAAAGCTGGCGCGGTCTGCAGATCCCTTTTTAACTTCTCGAAGGCTGCTTGGCAGCCCTCGTCCCAAGACCACTCCACTCCCTTATGGAGGAGTCGGAGGAGCGGCGCCGCTGTGGCCGCATAGTCTTCGATAAAATCCCTGCAGTAACCGGTCAGTCCCAAGAAAGACCTCACACCTCTTATGTCGTTGGGAATCGGTAACTCTTGCACCGACTCCCTCCTAGCTTTGTCTATGGCTCTCTCCCCAGCGCGAATGGTCAGTCCCAGGAATTTTACTTTCTGCTGACCGATACGTGCTTTCTTAGGATTTATTTTAAAACCCTTTCTCGCTAGCAGCTCCAATAACTCGTCCAGCAGTGGTCCATGCTCCTCCCTTGAATCCGTAAATAGGAGCAAATCATCCACGTACTGCACTATCTGATTGGGCTGACTAAACTCCTTTAAACTTCCTGCCATACACTGATGGAAAATACTGGGGCTATTGTGGAAACCCTGTGGCAGACAGTTCCATGTGTACTGTTGTCCTTTGAAAGTAAAGGCAAACTTGTACTGGTCCTCTCGCCGCAGCGGGATGGACCAAAAACCGTTCGAGATATCCAGCACCGTGAACGTGGTCGCGGACGCTGGGATACTCCCTATTAGGTCAGCAACTGCTGCTACCGTGGGCGCGCAGGCGGGAATGTTACTGTTAAGGACTCTGGAGTCCACCGTGGCCCTCCACGAATTATCCGGCTTCCTAACCGGCCATAATGGGGAGTTCACGTGTGTGGCTATCGGCCTCAACACGCCCTGCTGCACCAAGGAGGACATTGCTGTCTCCATATCGGGTTCTGCTTCTTTGGGGAAGTTATACTGTTTTTGGGGCCGGGTCATGGGGTCCCCATCTACGCTGACCTCAAACCCGGTTACCCTCCCACAATCGTGCTTGTGGGTGGCAAACGCGTGCATGTTATCCGACACGTACGTTTGCATGTCCGTTGGGACATCTGCGACCATAAGCCCGAGGTCGTAGCCTCCGGATGGCTGCATGGTACACAGGACCCCTGTTTCTTCCTCCCCCGGAATCACTACTACCTCGCCTTTTTCACTCTTAGCCCCCCAGAGACAATGATTTCTGAGGTCCACGAGGATCCCGTGTCCTGATAGAAGATCGGACCCGAGGATACCTCTTCCACCCCCCTCCTGCCATTCCATCAATATGCACTTCCACTTGACGTGAAGTGCCCCCAAATGAATGGATAGCGGAAAAGAGAACGCGCCAGCCTGTTCTTTTCCCGTGAACCCCGCTAATGTGAATGGGACCTTGGTAGATAGCGGTGAGTCAAAAGGGCTATCTGTATGAATCACGGTGCAAGAAGCTCCCGTGTCCAACAAATAACTACCCTTCTGTTTCTCTACCTCCATCTCCACCAAGGGTCGCTTCCACGCATCATAGCTGAGCGGACACAGGTAGACGGGCTGCGTGGGCTCTAGTCATTGGGTATGGTTAGACGGTCCTGCGGCACCTGCGGGGCCGGTAGCAACCGCCACCTTTCCATGTGCACTCATGAAGTTGCGCATGGCTCCCAACACTGATTCGAGGTCGTTGGAAGGGGTGGGTGCACTAGTTTCCCTAGCAGGGACAGGCGTCTGGGCTCGGGCTGCGGGAATTTTATCCCTGGAATCCTTCCAAGGGTTCCTGCAGTTCTTGCGCCAGTGCCCTGTCCTCCCACACCCGTAACAAGCATTACTTGCCTGCGGGGCGCGATTACCCTCCTGATGCCACTCCCTTTGATACGGGGCTGCGGGTCGTACCTCATGTACTTTTCCCTTAAGGGGACGTGTTCCCATACCCCTTATATTGCGATATCCTAACGTGAGTCGATTCAAGACCGACTCTTCCGTAATGTTGGGGTCATTGGGATCAAACCATGCTTTTGCCTGCTCTCTGACGGCTGGTAAACTGTTGGCAACTGTGCACCTAAGCCAATGATTTAAACCGGCGCCGTCCACATCGTCGCGCTCTAGCGTTCCTAGACAGCTGCGCTGATATACTGGCCACAGCCTGTCGGCAAAAACCTTCGGGGGTTCTCCCTCCATCTGCACTGTCTGTCCCACTCTAGCAAACGGACCTTCATCGTCCGCCCCCAACACTTCTAGGACCTCATTTTTCAATGCCTCATAAGTCTTGGTTCCCCTCTTGCTCTCGCCCGAGAGACACTGAAGGATTGAACTGCCTAACGAAAACAACAGCATTTTTGCTGTTTCCCCATCATCGCAGCCGTTGATGGCTGCGGTTTGCTCAATTTCTCTGAAATGTACGGAAGGGTCGTCTAACTCGGTCAGCTTCCGTACGTGATTTATCATAACTCTCAGCTGGTGTGAGCTGTGAGGCAACACAAGCTGGCCGAGGAGATCCCCTGGTTCCTCCCCACCGTTTCTGTTTGGGCCCCTTTTTATACCCGTTACTGGATACAACGGTCCCTTTTCCACTTCTTTCTCAATGGGCTCTTTCGTTTCTTCCACCACTTCCTCCCTTACCCAGGTTTCCGAATAGCTGGGTGGCGCGGAGGGCGCAGTGGCTAATACTTCCTCTGCTTTACTTGGTGGGGATTTCTGAAACTCCTCATTTACTAGCGGCTGGTGTGCTGACGGACTGATAAGACACACCATGCCGTGCGCTTTGTTCACGGCCTTTTTGAGGTGCTCTATCTCTTTTTGGCAGGCGCTATGATCGGCCCCCTGAAACTTATCCTCAAGGGCCAACTTATATGCCGCCCTAACCCCTGTTAAGCTTTCTTCCTGGGTTCTTATCTGGGCAGCTTGGCGGGCACATCGTTCCTTTAGTCTGCCCTCACTTAACTTTGCCTCAGTGACCTGGCACTCGAGGTAATCTATCCTTGTTTTATGGTGACTGGTGATTTCCTGGCGTTCCTGGTGCAGCACACTTAAATTCCTAATGAGCAATTCCCCTCCAGAGACCTTCTCATCCATTTCTCCCTCTAAATGACTGATTCGAGCTGTTAGCGCTGTGATGACCTGGTTTGAAATCTGGACCTGCCTTTTGTAACACATTAGCCAGACTGCTTTCTCGATTGTCTTTTTATGTTCCTTACTATCTGTCCACCTTTCGGCTGCCTCTAGTGGACTCTTATCCGTTAACAATTCACCTTTCCATTTCTTAGTTAGATTAACCTTTCCGAACACATAATCTGCTATCTTTTCCTGCATAACATTTCGTACAGTCACACCAAAATCTAACACACTACCCTCTCGCTGCCAGTGTCCTGCCGCGGTCGCCATTTTCTGTAAGGGTTTCTGAACCTGTGAGATTCGTGTGGCTCTGTGCTCAGCCTGGATGCTAGTGCGAGTTTAGGCCTTGTTGCCTGTTCTGGTCTCCAGCCAGTCTGGAAGCACTAGACACCTGTGAGTGGTTCGACCCACTCGCCCTTACGGTTCTAACACTGGACTTAGGTGCGAGAGCAGTAATGCAGAGAAAAACTCAAATAGACCCGGTTGAATAGTACGAAATGGAAATCTTTATTGCATATTATTCAAGATTACGAAATACATGTCATAAGCACAGATTAATGACAGTACAATCTTACACGCAGTTATGTAACTAATTTCAGGGAAACGAGGAACGAACGACACATCATAAATGGGGGCACACATTACAGTTATCCTTAAAACTTAAACCCTCCCCTATCAATACCTATTCTAAACTAGACTGGTAGGATCGAGACTCATGCTCACCACTCGTGATAACTCGGAGAATTTTAAAGTAAGGCACTCGGCTCGTTTCGCTGCAGTTCTTTCTTGTATTTTCGGGCGCGGTCGGGGTTTACTGACCGTGGCGGTACGTGGATTCTTCTCCTCTTCTTCTCGTCTCGTCTCGTAGTCAACAGAGTCCAGAGAAAAACAGAAGGCTGCTCGTCCAGCAGAGCGATACCCGAGGATCAGAATAGGAGAATAAAAGTTCAGCAGTCATCAGCGAGATCAATCAGTCAAGAGTCCAGCCCGAGTCAAGAGTCAGCAGAGATATGAGTCGAATCCAGAGAATAAGCACTTGATGGACATTTGTTCACTATAGTTATAGTGCTGTGTTCCCTTATCTCCCGCTCAAATCTTAATGTTTGTCCTTTGTGAAATGCTGGTGCACAAAACTCCCAGCATGGGGCGATTCTTTCCTTTAATGGGTTTCGGTAGCACCTTAAACTGGCCAAGTAGCCGTTAATGTTTTCCCCATTGTCGAGCCGGCTAGGAGTCTCCCTGACTGGGTTTGGGGCCTTCTCGAATACTGATATGTGTATTGCTGTGTCTGGATGGGCCTTCGATTGCCCATTACAATGGTCCTTACTTGTGCATGGAAAATGATTCCAGCACTTATATCTTTGCTATTGTGTCGAATGCAGACAGGTTGCATCCTGTCTTTATCAGTGTTTGCTGCGTATTAACCAATCTGATACTGAAATGTTTATTCGAACGCCATCTTGTCTGCCCACTGTATTCTGGAAGCTTCTGCCACGATGCTCGGCGGCCATTTTACAGGCTGCTTGTGTCCACTTTGAAAACCTGACAGCATTCTGCTGAAATAAAGCTGTTTGAACGAAACTATGTGTTTTCTCCTTATTTATAAAACTGCGATATATTGCGAATTCTACAAGCCATTTCACAGGAGGAGGCCATTCAGCCTCTTGAGCCTCTTGTATACGAACATGAGGAGGCCCTTTCAGTCCCTCAAGCCATTTAACAGGAGGAGGCCATTCAGCCATTCGAGTCTGTTGCATAGGAACATGATTCGGACATTCAACCCATCGAGCCTGTTGTATACGCACAGGAAGAGGCCATTTAGCCCCATGAGCCTGCTACCTAGGAACAGGAGGAGGTAATTAAGCATCTCAAGCCAGTTGTATAGGAACAGGAGTAGGCCCAATAAGCATCTCGAGCATGTAGCATAGGAACAGGAGTAGGCTGATTCAGCCCCTTGAGCCCATTACGTCGAAAAAGGAGGATGCCATACAGCCCCCTTGAGCCAGTTACATAGGAACAGGAGGTGACCATTTAGTTCATCGAGACTGTTACATAGGAACAGGAGTAGGCCATTCAGCCCCTTGGGCGCGTTGCATAGGAACAGGAGGAGCCCATTCAGGCTCTCGAGACTATTACAAAGGAACAGGAGGAGGCCATTCAGCCCCTCCAGCCTGTTACATAGGAAAAGCAGGAGGCCATTCAGCCCCTAGAGCCTGTTGCATAGGAACAGGAGGAGGTCATTCACCCTCTCGTGCCTGTTACATAGGAATAAGAGGAAGCCATTCAGCTCCTCGATCCTATAACGTAGAAACAGGTGGTGATTGTTAAGTCACTGGAGCCGGTTGCATAGGATCAGGAGTAGGCCGAATCAGCAGATCGAGCCTGTTGCATAGGAACAGGAACAGGCCATTCAGTCACGCGAGGCTGCTACAAGGGGGGGATTAAATACGTGGGGTTACGGGGGTAGGGTGGGATATGTGTACTGTGGGGATTAAAGCAGGGACAGGGTACTGGATTTGGATGATCAGCCATGATCGTATTGAATGGTGGAGCAGGCTCCACGGGCCGAATGGCCTACTCCTGCTCCTAGATTCTATGTTTCTATGTTTCTATGAACAAGAGGAGGCCATTCAGCTGTTTGGGCCTATTACATAGTAACAGGAGGAGGCCATTAAATCTCTAAAGTCAGTTGTATAGAAACAGGAGTTGGCCCAGTAAGCATCTCGAGCCTGTTGCTCAGGAACAGGAGAAGATCCATTCAGCCCCTCGAGTCTGGTTAAATAGGAACATGAGGAGGCCATTCAGCCGACTTTAACCTGTTACATAGGAACATGAGGAGGCCATTCAGCCGACTTTAGCCTGTTACATAGGAACAGGAGGAGGCCATTCAGTCCCTCGAGCCCATTACATAGGAACATGATTCGGCCATTCAACCACTCGAGCCTGTTGCATACGAACAGGTGGATGCCAATTAGCCCCTTGAGCCTGCTATTTAGGAACAGGAGGAGGCTATTCAGCCCCTCGAGCATGTTGCATAGTAACAAAAAGGACGCCATTATGCCTCTCGAGCCAGTTGTATAGGAACAGGAGGAGGCCCAATAAGCATCTCGAACTTGTAGCATAGGAACAGGAGTAGGCTGATTCAGCCCCTCGAGCCTGTTGGTAGGAACAGGAGTTGGCCCATTCAGTCCCTCGAGCCCGTTACATCGAAAAAGGAGGATGCCATACAGCCCCCTTGAGCCTGTTACATAGGAACAGGAGGAGGCCAGTCAGCCTCTCGAGCCTGTTACACAGCAACAGGAGGAGGCCATTCAGCCCCTAGAGCCTGTTACATAGAAACAGGAGGAGGCCTTTCAGCCCCTTGAGCCTCTTGCATACGAACACGAGGAGGACCTTTCAGCCCCTCAAGTCTGTTACATAGGAACAGTAGTAGGCCATTCAACACCTCGAACCTGTTACACAGGAATGGGAGGAGACCATTCAGCCCCTCAGGCCTGTTGCATAGGAACAGGTGGAAGCTGATTCAGCCCCTCGAGCGTGTTAGAAAAGAACAGGAGGAGGCAATTAAGCCCCTCGAGCCTGTTGCATCGGAATAAGAGGTGGCCCATTCAGCCCCTCAAGCCTGTTGCATCGGAACATGATTCGGCCATTCAATCCCTCGAGCCTTTTGCATAGGAACAGGAGGAGGCCATTCAGCCCCTTGAGCCTGCTACAGAGGAATAAGATGAGGCCAGTCAGACCCTCGAACCTGTAGCATAGGAACTGAAGGAGGCCCATTCAGCCCCTAGAGCCTGTTACATAGGCACAAGAAGAGGGTATCCAGCACATCGAGCCTGTTGCATAGGAACAGGAAAACGCCATTCAGTCACGCAAGGCTGCTACATAGGAACAGGACAAGGCAATCCAGCCCATCAAGCCTGTTACGTAGGCAGAGCAGCAGGCCATTCTGGCCTTTGTGCCTGTTGCATAGGAACAGGAGTTGGCCATTCAGCCCCTCGGGCCTGTTGTATATGAACAGGAGCAGGCACTTTCAGCCCCTCAAGCCTGTTACGTACAAACAGGAGGAGGCCATTCAGCTCATTGTGCTGTTACATAGAAACATGAATCGGCCATTCTGCCCCTCGAGCCTGTTACATCGGAACACGAGGAGGCCCATTCAGCCCCAGGGGGCTGTTACACAGGAACAGGAGGAGGCCATTCAGCCCCTTAGTCCTGTTGCATAGGAACAGGAGGAAGCTGATTCAGCCCCTCGAGACTGTTAGAAAAGAACAGGAGGAGGCCATTCAGCCCCTCGAGCCTGCTGCATAGGAACATGAAGATGCCATTCAGCCCCTCTCGCCTGTTGCATAGGAACAGGAGGAGGCCATTTAGCCTCTGGAGCCAGTTGTATAGGAACAGGAGAAGGCCCAATTATCATCTCGAGCCTGTTGCATAGGAACAGAAGGACGCCATTGATCCCCATGAACCTGGTACATATGAACAGAAACAGGCCTTTCTGCCCCACGAGGCTGGTAAATGGGAACAAGAAGAGGCCAATCAGCCCCTCGAGCCTGATGCATAAGAACAGGAGTAGGACCATTCAGCTCACTCGAGGATGTTACATACGAACACGAGGAGTCCCATTCCATCCACTTTAGCCTGTTGCGTAGAAACAGGAGGAGGACTATTCAGTACCTCGAGTCTGTAACTTAGGAACAGGAGGCAGTTGTTCAGTCACTCGAGCTGGTTGCATAGGATCAGGAGTAGGGCCAGTCAGCCCTTGAGCCAGTTACAAAGAAACATGAGGAGCCCATTCAGCCCCTCAAGATTGTTACATAGGAACACGAGGAGCCCATTCTGTCCACTTGAGCCTGTGACATAGGATGAGGAGGAAGCCATTCAGAACCTCAAGCCTGTTGCATGGGACCAGAAGGAAGCCATTCAGTCAAACGAGCCTGTTGGTTAGAAACAGGAGGAGGCCATTTAGCCCCTAGAGCCTGTTGCATAAGAACAGGAGAAGGCCATTCACCCCCTCGATACTGTTACATAGGAGCAAGAGGAGTCCATTCTGCCCCTTGAAACTGTTACATAGGAACAGGAGGAGGACCATTCAGCTCCTCGAGCCTATAACAGAAACAGGTAGAGATTGTTCAGTCACTGGAGCCAGTTGCATAGGATCAGGAGTAGGCCGAATCAGCAAATCGAGCAGTTGCATACAAACAGGAACACGCCATTCAGTCGCGCAAGGCTGCTACATAGGAACAGGAGGAGGCCATTAATCCTCAAAAGTCAGTTGTTAGAAACAGGAATTGGCCCATTAAGCATCTCGAGCCTGTTGCTCAGGAACAGGAGAAGGTCCATTCAGCCCCTCAAGCCCATTACATAGGAACATGAGGCGACCATTCAGCCGACTCTAGTCTGTTACATAGGAAGAGGAGGAGGCCATTTATACCCTTGAGCCTGATACATAGAAACAGGAGTAGCCACATTCAGCACCTCAAATCTGTTAAATAAGAACAGGAGGAGGCCCTTCAGCCCTTCAAGCCTGTTACATAGGAATAAGAGGAGGCCATTCAGCCCCTCGAGCCTGTTGCATCGGAACAGGAGGAGAGCCAATCAGCTCCTAAAACCTGTTACATAGGAACAGGGGGAAGCCATTCAGCCCCTTGAGCCTGTTACATAGGAATAAGATGAGGCCAGACAGACCCTCGAACCTGTAGCATAGGAACTGAAGGAGGCCCATTCAGCCCTTGAATCCAGCACATCGAGCCTGTTACATAGGAACAAGAAAGGCCATTCAGCCCCTCGGGCCTGCTGCATAGGAACATGATTAGGCCATTCAGCCCCTCGAGCCTGTTGTATATGAACAGGAGAAGGCCATTCTGCCCCTTGAGCCTGTTACATAGGAACACGAGGAGGCAGTTCAGCCCTTTGCGCCTGTTGCATAGGAACAGGAGGAAGCTGATTCAGCCCCTCGAGCCTGTTAGAAAAGAACAGGAGAAGGCCATTCAGCCCCTCGAGCCTGTTGCATCGGAATAGGAGGTGGCCCATTCAGCCCCACAAGCCTGTTACATAGTAACTGAAGGATGCCATTTAGCCTCTTGAGCCTGCTACAAAGGAACAGGAGGAGGCTTTTCAGCACTTCGAGCCTGCTATATAGTTATGGAGGAGGACAGTCAGCCCCTTGTGGCTGTTGCATAGGAACAGGAGGAGGATCATTCAGCTCCTCGAGTCTGTAACTGAGGAACAGGAGGCAGTTGTTCAGTCACTCGAGCTGGTTGCATAGGATCAGGAGTAGGGCCAGTCAGCCCTTGAGCTGGTTATATAGAAACAGGAGAAGGCCCATTCAGCCCCTCAAGACTGTTTCAAAAGACCAAGAGGAGGCCCATTCCATCCACTTGAGCCTGTTACATAGGATCGGGAGGAGGCCATTCAGCCCCTCAGGCCTGTTGCATAGGAACAGGAGGCCATTTATCCCCTTGAGCCTGGTCCATATGAACAGGAACAGGCCATTCTGCCCCGCGAGGCTGTTACATGGGAACAAGAGGAGACAGAGCGCGAACCTGAGCGGGAGCGGCAGCAGCGGAGGCACCGGCAGCAGCATAAAGGGAGAGGTGGAGAAGGCCCAGGACAGAGTGAGGACCTGAGCGGGAGCAGCGCCAGCGGAGGCAGAGGAGGCAGCGGCAGCAGCATAAAGGGAGCTGAGCGACACCGGGAGTGACGTCACAGGAAGCTGGGAACTGATTGGTTGGTAAAGGTCACAGGATTTTTTTCTCCAAGTTAGGGGCCGTGGTTAAATAGCGGGTTAGGGATAAAGCAGCAGCTTGGAGATTAGTAACTGTTAATACTACATTCAAGTAGTATCTGTTAATACTATATTAAATTAGTAACTGTTAATACGATATTAAATTAGTGACTGTTAATATTATATTATATTAATAACTTGAATTAGATCCATCTTAGTCTTAAGTTTCTGTAAAGTTTGTTAATCGTTGAATAAATAAAGGCATGGCAGGGCAGCTCGGTCCCGTGGAATGCACATCCTGTGACATGTGGGAACTCCAGGATGCTTCCTGTGTCCTTGACTAGCACGTGTGCAGGAGGTGTCGTCAGCTGGAGGAGCTCGAGCTCCGAGTTTAAGAGCTTCAACAGCAGCTGGCATCACTGCGGTGTAGCCGCGCGGCTGAGAGCTCCGTGGACAGCACGTTTCAGGAGGTGGTCACCCCGTAGCTAAGGAGTGTGCAGGCAGAGAGGGAATGGGTGACCGCCAGACAGAAGTGGAGAGTGGAGGTCTAGGCAGGTAGTGCAGGAGTGCATCTCGCTCTCCAACCAGTATTCTGTTCTGAGTACTGGTGAGTGCGATGGTTCCTCTGGGGAGTACAGCCAGAGCCAAGTCTACGGCACCACGGGTGGCTCAGCTGTACAGGGAGGGAGAACGAAGATAGGGAAAGCAATAGTGGTAGGGGATTCGATAGTTAGGGAAGCAGACAGGCGTTTCTGCGGTCGCAGACGTGACTCCAGGTTGGTATGTTGCCTCCCTGGTGCCAGGGTTAAGGATGTCACCGAGCAACTGCAGAACATTCTGAGCAGGGAGGGTGAACAGCCAGAAGTCATGGTCCATATCGGTACCAACGACATAGGTAGAAAGAGGGATGAGGTGCTGCAGCCAGATTTCAGGGAGCTGGGAAAGAGATTAAAAAGCAGGACCTCAAAGGTAGTAATCTCTGGATTACTCCCGGTGTCACACCGAGTGAGTATAGAAATAGGAGGACTGAGCAGATGTACGCGTGTCTGGAGAGATGGTGCAGGAGGGAGGGCTTCAGGTTTCTGGGGCATTGGGGCTGGTCCTGGGGGAGGTGGGACCTGTACAGGCCGGACTATTTGCACCTCAACAGAGCCGGTACCAATATCCTCGTGGGGAGGTTTGCTGGTGCTGTTGGGGAGGGTTTAAACGAAGTTGGCAGGGGGATGGGCACCAGGGTGTCGCATTAGAAAGGAGAAACAAAGAGCAGAAAGGATTGATAGCACTAAAGTAAGAAATAGTAAGGTATTAAGTGGGGTCAGACTAAGAGAGAACACAGGATGGTCGAAGTTAGGTTTACAGTGTATGTCTGTGAACGCACGAAGCATAATAAAAAAGGTTGGCGAGCTGCAGGAACAAATAGCCACATGGGAATTTGATGTCGTGCCAATAACGGAGACCTGGTTCAAAAAAGGGCAGGATTGGGTATTAAATATTCCTGGATATAAGGTGTTCAGGAAATATATGGTTTGAAAGATAGGAGGTGGTGTGGCAGTATTGGTTAAGGAGAATGTTACAGTTTGGAGAGAAAGGATGTCCTGGAGGGATCAAGGTCAGAATCTATATGGCTAGAGTTAAGAAATAATAGAGGTGCCATTACACTACTAGGTGTATTCTATAGGCCACCAATTTGTGCAAAAAATATGAAGGAGCAAATTCGCAGAAAAATTACAGAGAGGTGCAAGAAGTATAGAGTAGTGATAATGGTGGACTTCAACTATCCTAATTGTAAGGGGTGACCTGCGGCTCTGTGCTTAGCCTGGGTGCTAGTGCGAGGTTAGGCCTTGTTGCCTGTTTTGGTCTCCAGCCAGCCTGGTAACACTAGACACCTGTGAGTGGTTCGACCCACTCGCCCTTACGGTTCTGACACTGGACTTAGGTGCGAGAGCAATAATGCAGAGAAAAACTCAGGTAGACCCGGTCGAATAGTGCGAAATGGAAAATCTTTATTGCATATTATTCAAGATTACGAGATACATGTCATAAGCACAGATTAATGACAGTACAATCTTACACACAGTTATGTAACTAATTTTAGGGAAACGAGGAGCGCATGACACATCGTAAAAGGGGGCACACATTACAATTATCCTTAAAACTTAAACCCTCCCCTATCAATACCTGTCCTAAACTAGATTTGTAGGATCGAGACTCATGCTCACCACTCGTGATAACTCGGAGAATTCCGAAACTCTGCTCGGATGTTTTTACCGCAGCACCTGACTATTCACGTGTTGATCAGGGGTCTCTGTACCCCACTTGTTTACTCGTTTCTGCTCCGGCTAGCAGGCTGGACCGTCTGCTGTCATGAATATCTGTGTTGTCCTCGGAGTTCTGATACTACTCAAAGAAGAGTCTTCCTGTGCCCTCACTCCGGTTCGATAAAACTCGAAGAATGGTCTTCCTGGGCAAGGAAAGTGTTTATTCGACTTACAGGCGCGGTCGGGGCTTACTGACCGTGGCGATACGTATTGTCGTCTTCTTCTCTTCTCATCTCATCTCATCTCATCTCATCTCCTCTCGGGGCTTCGGTTCCAACACCGTTTACCGACTTCTCGGGATGGTGTGCCCGTTTCAAGGCCTCACAGCCCAGTTCTACACTGATCTTCGCGGCAAGCCACGAGGTTGATCCTAGCGGATCAGAGTCCAGAGCCGTCAGGCAAGAGAATAAAAGTTCAATAGTCTTCCAGCGAGTCAAAACAGCAAGAGCAGCAAGAGGCAGGCGGCAAGAGACAAGAGCAACAAGGCAAGAGGCAAAGAGAAAACAAGAGACAGATGGACGGTTGTACCTTACAGTTATAGTGCTGTAATTCCTCTTTTCCCGCCCAATCTTAATGTCTATCTTTTGTCAGGTTTTGGCGCTCAAACTTCTTGTATAGGGTGATCTCCGTTTTTAATGGGTTTCGGTGATACTTGTAACTGTCTGAGTACCCGTTAATACTTCTCCCATTGTGGAACCGGCCAGTAGTCTCCCTGGAGGGGTTTTGGGGCTTCCAAATGCTTTCTGTAACTACCTGCAAACGGCTCTCTCATCGTAGAGTCGTGGGGATTTTGCATATTAATGTCTTTGGATGGGTCCTTGATCGCTCGGTACAATAGCCCTTATTCGCACCTGGGAGACCGATTCCAGTATTTATGTATAAAATGCAAACCCATTATGTCTTGTCAATTATCTCAAATGTGCTGAGTCCTGTACGATCTTGCACAAATGTTTATTGGAACGCCATCTTGTCTGCTCATTGAAAGTCTAGAACGTTCTGCCACGAGGCGTGGCGGCCATTTTACAGGCTGTTTGTGTCCGCTTTGAAAACCTGATAGCATTCTGCTGAAATAAAGCTGTTTGTACGAAACTTTATGTCTCCTTCTTATTTTATAAAATCGTGATAATTTTGCGAATTCTACATAATATTGACAGGGATAGTAATAGTGCAAAGGGTAGAGAGGGGGAAGAATTTCTGAAGTGTGTTCAGGAGAACTTTCTTGATCAGTATGTTTCCGGCCCAACGAGGAATGAGGCATTGCTGGATTTGGTTCTTGGGAATGAAGTAGGTCAAGTGGAGCAAGTGTCAGTAGGAGGAAATAGTTTGAGTACAGTCGAGGTACATTCCCACTAGGCGGAACGGTAGGGCAACTAAAGTCAGAACACCCTGGATGACGAAAGAGCTAGAGATTAAGATGAAGCAGAAAAAGTGCACGTATGACAGATGTCAGGTCGAGAATACATCCGAGAATCAGTATAAATATAGAAATTTCAGAGGAGAAGTGAAAAGGAATATAGGAGGGGCAAAGAGAGGTTATGAGAATAGAATGGCAGCGAACATAAAAGGTAATCCAAAAGTCTTCTATACGCATATAAATAGTAAACGGGTAGTAAGAGGAGGGGTGGGGCGATTAGGGACTAAAAAGGAGGCCTACGCATGTAGGCAGAGGGTATGGCTTATGTGCTATATGAGTACTTTGCATCTGTCTTCACCAAGTAAGAAGATACTGCCATAGACATAGTGACCGATGAGGTAGAGGAGATACTGGATGGGATAAAAATTGATAAAGAGGAGGTACTAGAAAGGCTGGCTGTACTTAAAGTAGACAAGTCACCAGGACCAGATGGGATGCATCCTAGGACGCTAAGGGAAGTGAAGGAAGAAATCGCGGAGGTACTGGCCATAATCTTCCAATCCTCCTTAGAAATGGGGGTGGTGCCAGAGGACTGTGAATTGCAAATCAAAAAAGGGTGTAAAGATAAACCCAGCAACTACAGGCCAGTCAGTTTAACGTCGCTAGTGGGGAAGCTTTCAGGAACAATAATCAGGGTCAAAATTAACAGTCACTTCGACAAGTGTGAATTAATTAAGGAAAGCCAGGACAGATTTGTTAAAGGCAAATCGTGTTTAACCAAGTTGATCGAGTTTTTTGATCAGGTAATGGAGGGTTGTTGAGGGCAAGGCGGTTGAGGTGGTGTACATGGATTTCCAAAAGGCGTTCAACAATGTGCCATATAATAGGCTTGCCAGCAAAGTTGAAGCCCATGGAATAAAAGGGACAGTGTCAGCATGGATACTGAATTGGCTAAGTGACAGGAAACAGAGAGTAGTGGTGAACGGTTGTTTTGCGGACATGATGAAGCTATGCAGTGATGTTCCCCAGGGGTCAGTTCCAGGACCACTGCTTTTCTTGATATATATTATTGACTTGGATATGGGTATAAAGGGCACAATTTCAAAATTCGCAGATGACACAAAACTTGGAAGTATAGTGAACAGTGAGGAGGATAGTGATGGACTTCAAGAGGACATTGAGAGGCTGGTGGAATGGGCAGACACGTGGCAGATGAAATTTGATGTAGAAAAGTGTGAAGTGACACATTTTGGTAGAAAGAATGAAGAGAGGAAATATAAACTAAAGGGTACAATCCTAAAGTGGGTGCATGAACCGAGAGAGCTAGGGGTATATGTGCACAAATCGTTGAAGGTGGCAGGACAGGTTGAGAAAGCAGTTAAAAAAGCTTATGGGATCCTGGGCTTCATGAATAGAGGTATAGAGTACAAAAGCGTGGAAATTATGATGAACCTGCATAAAACACTGGTTAGGCCTCAGCTGGAGGAGGGTGCAGAAAAGATTTACGAGAATGATTCCAGGGATGAGGGACTTCAGTTACGTGGATAGGCTGGAGAAGCTGGGGTTGTTCTCCTTAGAGCAGAAAAGGTTGAGAGTGGATTTGATAGAGGTATCCAAAATCATGAGGAGTCTGGACAGAGTTGATGGAGAGAAGCTGTTCCTTTTGGCAGAAGGGTCGAGAACCAGAGGAAACAGATTTAAGGTGATTGGCAGAAGAACCAAAGGCGACATGAGGAAAAACATTTTTACTCAGCGATTGATTAGGATCTGGAATGCAATGCCTGAAAGGGTGGTGGAGGCAGACTCAGTCACTGCTTTCAAAAGGGAGTTGGATAACTAGCTGAAGGAAAAACATTTGCAGGGCTACGGGGAAAGGGCGGGAGAGTGGGACTAGCTGAAGTGCTCTTGCAGAGAGCCGGCACGGGCTCAACGGGCCGAATGGCCTTCTTTCGTGCTTTAACCATTCTATGATTCAGCACCTTGAAACTGTTACATAGGAACAGGAGGAGACCATTCAACCCCTCGAGCTGGTTGCACAGAAACGGGAGGAAGCCATTCAGCCCCCTCGAGCCTTTTACAAAGGATCAGGAGTAGGCCCATTCAGCCCCTCGAGCCCATTACATAGGACCAAGAGGAGGCCATTCAGCCCCTCGATGATGTTACACAGGAACAGGAGTAGGCCATTAAGCCCCTAGAGCCTGTTGCATAGTAACAGGAGGAGGCTATTAAGCCCCGAGAGCTTGTTGCATAGGAACAGGAATAGGCCATTGATCCCATTGAGCCTGTTACATAGGAAAAGGAGGAGGCGATTAGAGACTGTTACAAAGCAACAGCAGGAGGCAATTCACCCCTCGAGACTGTTACAGAGTAAATGCAGGAGGCAATTCAGCCCCTCGAGTCAGTTACATAGGAACAGTAGGTGGTCATTTAGTCCATCGAGTCTGTTACATAGGAACAGGAGTAGGCCGTTCCACCCATTGGGCCTATTGCATAGGAAGAGCAGGAGGCCCATTCAGCCCCTCAGGACTGTAAAAAAAAAGAACAGGAAGAGGTCTTTCAGACCCTGAAGCCTGTTGCATTGGAATAGGAGAAGGCCCATTCAGCCCCTCGAGCCTGTCACAGAGGAACAGGAGGAGACGATTCAGCCCCTGAGCCTGTTATATAGGAACAGGAGGAGGCCGTTATGCCTCTAATGCCAGTTGTATAGAATCAGGAGTTGGCCCATTAAGCATCTCGAACCTACTGCATAAGAACAGGAGTAGGTCCATTCAGCCCCTCGATCCCATTACATAGAAGCAGTGGGAGGCCAACGCTCTATCAAGAATGAGGAACTGAAAGAAATTAGTATTTGTAAAAAAATAGCACTGGAGAAATTAATGGGACTGAAAGCCGGTAAATCTCCTGAACCTGATGGCCCACATCCTAGGGTTTTGAAAGAGGTGGCTATAGAGATAGTGAATGCATTGATTGTTATTTTCCAAAATTCCATAGATTCTGGAACGGTTCCCGTGGATTGGAAGGTGGCAAAAGTAACCCCACTATTTAACAAAGGAGGGAGAGAGAAAACCGGGATCTAAAGACCAGTTAGCCTGACATCAGTAGTAGGGAACATGCTAGAATCTATTATTAAGGACGTGGTAACAGGGCACTTAGAAAATAATAATAGGATTGAGCAGAGTCTACATGGATTTATGAAAGGGAAATTGTGTTTGACAAATCTGTTAGACTTTTTTAAGGTTGTTACTAACAGAATAGGTAAGGGGGAACCAGTGGATGTGGTGTATTTGGATTTTCAGAAAGCATTCGATTAGGTGCCACACAAGAGGTTATTAAACAAAATTGGAGCTCATGGGATTGGGGGTAATATATTGGTATGGATTGAGGATTGGTTAACGGACAGAAAACAGAGAGTAGGAATAAACAGGTCATTTGGCAGGCTGTAACTAGTGGGGTACCGCAAGGATCAGTGCTTGGGCCTCAGCTATTCACAATCTACATCAATGATTTGGATGAGGGGACCAAATGTAATAGATCCAAATTTGCTGATGATACAAAGCTGGGTGGGAATGTAAGTTGTGAGGAGGATGCAAGAAGGCTTCAAGGGAATATAGACAGGCTAAGTGAGTGGGCAAGAACTTGGCAAATGGAATATAATGTGGAGAAATGTGAAGTTATCCACTTTGGTAGGAAAAATAGAAAAGCAAAGTACTTTTTAAATGGTGGGAGATTGGGAAATGTTGGTGTTCAGAGGGACCTGGGTGTCCTTGTACAAGAATCACTGAAAGTTAAAATGCAGGTACAGCAAGCAATTAGGAAAGCAAATGGTATGTTGGCCTTTATTACAAGAGGATTTGAGTATAAGAGTAAAGGCGTCTTACTGCAACTACATAGGGCCCTGGCGAGACCACACCTGGAGAACTGTGTGCAGTTTTGGTCTCCTTACCTAAGGAAGGACATACTTGCCATAGAGGGAGTGCAACGAAGGTTCACCAGACTGGTTCCTGGGATGGGGGGATTGTCCTATTAGGAGAGATTGATTAGACTAGGCCTATATTCTCTACATTTTAGAAGAATGAGAGGTGATCTCATTGAAACATACAAAATTCTTACAGGGCTAGACAGGGTAGATGCAGGGAGGATGTTTCCCCTGGCTGGGGCGTCTAGAACCAGGGGTCACAGTCTCAGAATAAGGGGTCGGCCATTTAGGACTGAGATGAGGAGAAATTTCTTCACTCAGATGGTGGTGAATCTTTGGAATTCTCTACCCCAGAGTGCTGTGGAGGCTCAGTCGTTGAAGATATTCAAGACAGAGAACAATACATTTTTGAATATTAAGGGAATCAAGGGATTTGGGGATAGTGCAGGAAAGTGGAGATGAGGTAGAAGATCATCCATGATCATATTGAATGGCGGAGAAGGCTCGAGGGGCCAAATGGCCTACTCCTGCTCCGATTTCTTATGTTCTTATATTGCCGCCTCGAGCCTGTTATATAGGAACAGGAGGAGGCCATTCAGCCCCTCGAGACTGTTGCACACCATCAAGAGGAAGCCCGTTCAGCCGCACGAGGCTGTTATGTATGAACAGGTGGAGGGCCTTCTAAACCTCCAGCCTGTTACATATGAACAGGAGGAGCCCATTCAGCCCCTGAAGCCTGTTACACAGGAAAAGAGGAGGCCATTCAGCTCCTCGAGTCTGTTAAATAGGAACAGGAGGATGCCATTCAACCCCTAAGTCTAGTTGCATAGGAACAGGAGTAGGCCATTCAGCTCCTCGGGAGTGTTGCATTGGAATAGGAGATGGCTCATTCAGTCCCTTGAGCATGTTACATAGGAACAGTAGGACACCATTTAGCTGCTCGAGCCTGTTGCATAGGAACAGGAGTATGTCCATTCGACCACTCGAGCCCGTTACATAGAAACAGGAGGAGGCCATTCAACCCCCTCGAGCCTGTTATACAGGGAAATGATTAGGCCTCTCAGCCCCTCGACCAAGTTATAAAGGAACAGGAGTAGGCCATTTATCCCCTTGAGCCTGTTACACAGGAGAGGCCATTCATCCCCTAGAGGTTGTTCCATAGGAATAGGAAGAGGCCATTCAGCCCCTCAAGGCTGTCCCGCAGGAGCAGGAGGAGGCCATTCAGCCCCTCGAGCCTTTTCTACAGGAACAATAGGAGGGAATTCAGCCCATCGATCCTGTTGCATAAGAAAAGGAGGAGGACCATTCACGCACTCGAGACTGTTAAATAGGAACAAGAGGAGGCCATTCAGCCCCTCGAGTCTGTTGCACAGGAACAGGAGGAGGTCATTAAGCCCCTAGAGCCTGGTGCAAAGGAACATGAGTAGCCCATTTATCACTTTGAGCCTGTTATATAGGAACAGGAACAGGCCATTCAGCCCCTCGAGGCTGTTACATGGAACAAAAGAACGGAATTTAGCCCCTCGAGACTGTTACAGAGAAACAGGAGGAGGCCATCCAGTCTCTCGAGACTGTTCCAAATGAACAAGAGGATGCCATTCAGCCCCTCGAGCATGTTACATAGGAACAGGAGGAGGCCATTCAGCTTCTCGAGCATGTTACATAGGAACAGGAGGAGGCCATTCAGCCCCTCGAGCATGTTACATAGGAACAGGAGGAGGCCATTCAGCCCCTCGAGCCAGGTGGATGGGAAAAGGAGGAGGCCATTCAGCCCCTCGAGCCAGTTACATAGGAGCAGGAGGAGGCCATCCACCTCTCGAGACTATTAAAAACGAACAAGTGGAGGCCAATCAGCGCCTCGAGCCAGTTGCATAGGAACTGGAGGAGGCCATACAGGCCCTCGAGCCAGTTGCATAGGAACTGGACAAGGTCATTCAGCCCCTCGAGCTGGATGCAAAGGAACATGAGTAGCCCATTTATCACTTTGAGCCTGTTCCATAGGAACACGAGTCGGCCATTCAACCCCTCGGCCTGTTGCATAGGAGCAGGAGGATGCCCATTCAGCCCTTTGAGACTGTTTCAAAGGAACAGGACAAGGCCATTCAGCCTCTCAAACCTGTTACATAGGAAAAGAGGAGCCCATTCAGCCCCTTGAACCTGTTGCATAGGAACAGGAGAAGGTCATTCAACCCTTCGAGCCTGTTGCATAGGAACAAGATGTCATTCAGCCCCTTGAGCCTGTTACATAGGGACAGGAGGAAGCCATTTAGGCCCTCGAGCCTGTTACCTAGGAACAGGAGGAGGCCATTTAGCCCCTTGAAACTGCTCCATACGAACAAGAGGAGGCCATTCAGACCTTCGAGCCTGTTGCATAGGAACAGGAGGAGACTATTCAGCCCCTCGAGCCTGTTGCATAGGAATAGGATTAGGGCATTTATCAACTTGAGCCTGTTAAATAGGCACAGGAGGAGGCCGTTCAGCCCCTTGACCCTGTTACATAGGAAGAGGAGCAGGACCATTAAACCCCCTCGACGATGTTACATACGAACATGAGGAGGCCCATTCCGCCCCATTGAGTCTGTTACAGAGGAACAGAAGGAAGCCATTCAGCATCTCGAGCCTGTTGCAGAGGAACAGGAGAATGTCAGTCATCACCTCGAGCTCGTTACATAGGAACAGGAGGAGTCCATTCAGCCCCTCGAGCCTGTTACATAGAAACAGGAGGAGGTCATTCAGCTGCCTCTATTCTGTTAAATAGGAACAGGAGGAAGCCATTTGCCCCTCGAGCCTGCTGCATAGGAACAGAAGGAGGCCCACTCAGCCCCACGAGGCTGTTACATATGAACAGGAGGAGGCCATCCAGCCCCTCGATGGGGTTAGAAAGGAACAAGAGGAGGACAAACAGCGCCTCAAGCCTGTTACATAGGAACAGCAGGTGGCCATCCTGCCCCACGAGTATGTTACAAAGAACAATGGAGTCCATTCAGCCCCTTGAGCCTGTTGCACAGGAACAGGATGTCATTCCACCCCTTGATTCTGTTACGTAGGCCAACAGGATATGTCCATTCAGCTCCCTCAAGAATGTTACATACGAACAGGAGGATGGCCATTCCATCCCCTTGAGGCTGTTACAGAGGAACAGGAGGAAGCTATTCAGCATCTCGAGCCAGTTACATAGAAACAGTAATAACAACAGAAAACGCTGGAAAAACTCAGCAGGCCAGGCAACATCCGTGGGGAGAGAAACAGAGTTAACGTTTCAGGTCGAAACCCTTCGTCGGAACATAGAAACAGTAGATGGCCATTCAGCCTTTTACATAGGAACAGAAGAAGGCCATTCAGCCCTTCGAGAATGTTTCAAAGGAACAGGAGGAGGCCATTCAGCCTCTCAAACCTGTTACATAGGAAAAGAGGAGGCCATTCAGCCCCTCAAACCTGTTACATAGGAAAAGAGGAGGCCATTCAGCCCCTCAAACCTGTTACATAGGAAAAGAGGAGGCCATTCAGCCCCTCAAACCTGTTACATAGGAAAAGAGGAGGCCATTCAGCCCCTCGAACCTGTTAAATAGGAACAGGAGGAGACTATTCAGCCCATCGAGACTGTTGCATAGGAACAGGACTAGGTCCATTCAGCACCTAGAGCCTGTGGCATAGGAAGAGGAGGAGGCCATTTAGCCCCTTGAGCCTGCTACATAGGAACAGGATGTCATTCAGCCTCTTGAGCCTGTTGCATAAGAACAGGAGGAGGCCATTTAGCCCCTTGAACCTGCTACATAGGAACAAGAAGAGGCTATTCAGCTCCTTGGAACTGTTGCATTGGAACAGGAGGAGGCTCATTCAGTCCCTTGAGCATGTTACATAGGAACAGGAGGAGACCATTCAGCCACTCAAGCCTGTTACATAGAAACAAGAGGAGTCCATTCAGCGCCTTCGAGCCTGTTATACAGGAAAATGATTAGGCCACTCAGCCCCTCGACCAAGTTATGAAAAAACAGGAGTAGGCCATTTATCCCCTTGAGCCTGTTACACAGGAGAAGGCCATTCATCCCCTCAAGGTTGTTCCATAGGAAACAGAAGAGGCCATTCAGCTCCTCAAGCCTGTTGCATAGGAATAGGAGGAGGCCATTCAGCCCCTCAAGACTGTCCCAGAGGAGCAGGAGGAGGCCATTCAGCCCCTCGAGCCTTTGAAACGTATACAATTCTGACAGGGCTAGACAGACGGGATGCAGGGAGGATGTTTCCCCTGGATGGGGGATCTGGAACGAGGGGTCACAGTCTCAGGATACAGGGTAGGACATTTAGGACTGAGAGGAGGAGAAATTTCTTCACTCAGAGGGTGGTGAACCTGTGGAATTCTCTACCACCGAAGGCTGTGGAGGCCAAGTCACTGAATATATTTAAGAAGGAGATAGATAGATTTCTAGACACAAAAGGCATCAAGGGGTATGGGCAGAGAGCGGGAATATGGTATTGAGATAGCAGATCAGCCATGATCATATTGAATGGCGGAGCAGGCTCGAAGGGCCGAATGGCCTATTCATGCTCATTTTTTTCTATGTTTCTATGTTCTATATAAGAGCAGGAGGAGGGCATTCAGCGCATCGACCCTGTTGCATAAGAACAGGAGGAGGACCATTCAGGCACTCCAGACTGTTAAATAGGAACAAGAGGATGCCATACAGCCCCGCGAGTCTGTTGCATAGGAACAAGAGGAGGCCATTCAGCCCCTCGACCAATTACATAGGAACAGAAGTAGGCCATCCACCAATCGAGCCTGTTACAAACGAACAAGAGGAGGCCAATCAACGCCTCGTGCCTGTTACACAGGAAATGGAGGAGGCATACAGGCCCTCGAGCCTGTTACATGGGAACAGGAGGAGGCCATTCAGCCCCTGGAGCCTGGTGCACAGGAACATGAGTAGCCCATTTTTCACCTTGAGCCTGTTACATAGGAACAGGAACAGGCTATTCAGCTCCTCGAGTCTGTTACATGGAACAAAAGGAGGCAATTTAGCCCCGCGAGACTATTAAAGAGGAACAGGAGGAGGCCATTCAGCCTCTCAAACCTGTTACATAGGAACAGGAGGAGGCCATTCAGCCTCTCAAACCTATTACATAGGAAAAGAAGAGGCCATTCAGCCCCTTGAACCTGTTGCATAGGAATAGGAGGAGGCCATTCTGCCCCTCGAGCCTGTTGCATAGGAACAGGATGTCATTCAGCCCCTCGAGCCTGTTACCTAGTAACAGGAGGAGGCCATTTAGCCCTTTGAACCTGCTACATAGGAACAAGAGGAGGCCATTCAGCAGCTCGAGCATGTTGCATAGGAACAGGAGGCCATTGTTCAGTCACTCGAGCCGGCTGCATGGGAACAGGAGGAGGCCATTCAGCCCCTAAAGCCTGTTCCATAGGAACTGGAAGAGGCCATTCAGCTCCTCTAGGCTGTCAGGAGGAGGCAATTCAGCCCCTCGAGACTGTTACAAAGGAACAGCTGGAGACTATTCAGCCCCTCGAGCTTGTTGCATAGCAACAGGATTAGGGCATTTATCAACTTGAGCCTGTTAAATAGGCACAGGAGGATGTCCATTCAGCCCCTAGAGCCTGTTGCATAGTAACAGGAGGAGGCCATTAAGCCCCTCGAGGATGTTACATACGAACATGAGGAGGCCCATTCCTCCGCATTGAGTCTGTTACAGAGGAACAGGAGGAAGCCATTCAGTATCTCGAACCTGTTACATAGGAACAGGAGAATGCCAGTCATCACCTTGAGCCTGTTACATAGGAACAAGAGGAGGCCATTTAGCCCCTTGAGCCTGCTACATACGAACATGAGGAGGCCATTCAGCCCTTCGAGCCTTTTACATAGGAACAGGAGGAGGCCATTCAGCTCCTAGAGCCTGGTGCAAAGGAACATGAGTCGCCCATTTATCACCTTGAGCCTGTTATATAGGAACAGGAACAGGCCATTCAGCACCTCGAGGCTGTTACATGGACAAAAAGGATGCAATTTAGTCCCACGAGAATGTTATAGAGGAACAGGAGGAGGCCATCCAGCCTCTCGAGACTGTTACAAATGAACAAGAGCATGCCATTAACCCCTTGAGCCTATTACATAGGAACAGGAGATGGTCATTTAGCCCATTGAGCCTGTTACATAGGAACAGGAGTAGGCCCATTCAGCCCTTTGAACCTGTTTCATAGAAACAGGAGGAGGCCATTCAGCCCCTTGAGCCAGTTGCATAGGAACAGGATGTAATTCAGCCTCTTGAGCCTGTTACATAGGGACAGGAGGAAGCCAGTTAGCCTCTCGAGCCTGTTACCTAGGAACAGGTGGAGGCCATTTAGCCATTTGAACCTGCTGCATAGGAGCAAGAGGAGGCCATTCAGACCTTTGAGCCTGTTGCATAGGAACGGGAGAGGCCATTCAGCCCCCGAACCAGTTGCATATGAACAGGAGGAAGACATTCTGCCCCTCGAGCCTTTTACATAGGAACAGGAGGAGGTCATTCAGCCCCTAGAGCCTAATGCATATGAAGAGGAGTAGGCCATTTATCCCCTTGAGCCTGTTACATAGGTAAAGGAGGAGACCAATCAGACCCTCGAGGCTGTTCCATAGGTAAAGGAGGAGACCAATCAGACCCTCGAGGCTGTTCCATAGGAAAAGGAGGAGGCCATTCAGGCTCTCGAGCCAGTTGCATGGGAACAGGAGGAGACCAATCAGACCCTCGAGGCTGTTCCATAGGTAAAGGAGGAGACCAATCAGACCCTCGAGGCTGTTACACAGGAAGAGGAGGAGGCCATTCAACTCCACGAGCCTTTTACATAGGAAGAGGAGGAGGCCATCGACCTCTCCAGACTGTTACAAACGAACAAGAGGAGGCCAATCAGCACCTCGAATCTGTTACATAGGAACAGGAGTAGGCCATTAATCCCCTTGAGCCTGTTAACTAGGACAAGGAGGAGGCCATTCAGCCTCTCGAGGCTGTTCCATAGGAAAAGCAGGAGGCCAATCAGCCATTCAAGCCACTGCATAGGAACAGGAGTAGGCCATTCAGCATTCTGCATAGGAACAGGAGGAGACCTTTCAGTCCCTCGACACGGTTAAAAAGGAACAGGAGGAGGCCATTCAGCTCCTCGAGGCTGTTACATAGGAACAGGATTAGGCCATTTATCAACTTGAGCCTGTTACATAGGCACAGGAGGAGGCCATTCAACCCCTTGAGACTGTTGTATAGGATCAGGAGGAAGCCATGCAGCTCCTCGAGGCTGTTCCATAGGAACAGGAGGAGGCCATTAACCCTTTAGAACCAGTTGAATAGGAACAGGTGTTGACCCATTCAGCCCCACGAGGTTGTTACAGATGAGCAACAGGAGGCCATTCATCCCCTCGAGCCTGTTACATAGGAACAGGAGGAGGTCATTCAGCCCCTCGAATCTGTTAAAGAGGAACAGGAGGAGGCCATTCAGCCTCACGAGCCTGTTACATAGAAACAGGAGGAGGTCATTTAGCCCCTTGTACCTATTGCATTGGAACTGGAGGAGGCCCATTCAACCTCACGGCCTGTTGCATAGGAACAAGAGGAGGCCCATTCAGCCCCTCTAGCCTGTTACATAGAAACATGTTGAAGCCATTCAGCACTTCGAGCGTGTTATATAGGAACAGTAGGTGGCCATGAAACCCCTCAAGCCTTTCCCATATGAACAGAAGGAGGCCCATTCAGTCCCACGAGGCTGTTACATATGAACAGGAGGAGGACAACCAGCCTCTCAAGACTGTTACAGAGGAACAAGAGGAGGACAATCAGTGCCTCAAGTCTGTTATATAGGAACAGGAGGAGTCCATTCAGCCCCTCAAGCCTGTTGCTTAGGAAAAGGAGGAGACCCATGCAACCCCTCGAGCCTGTTACATAGGAACAGGAGTAGGACCATTAAGCTCTCTCTCGAAAGTTACATACGAACAGGAGAAGGCCCATCCGCCCCCTTTAGTCTGTTACAGAGGAACAGAAGGAGGCCATTCAGCAATTCGAGCCTGTTACATAGCAACAGGAGGAGGCCATTCAGCCTTTTGAGCTTGTTACATAGGAACAGGAGGAGGCCAATCATCCCCTCAAGACTGTTTCAAAGGAACAGGTGGAGGCCATTCAGCCGCTCGAACCTGTTACATGGGAACAGCTGGCGGCCATTTAGCCCCTTGAGCCTGTTGCATAGGAATTGGAAGAGGCCATTCAGCTGCTCGAGGCTGTTCCTTAGGAGCAGGAGGAGACTATTCAGCTCCTCAAGTCTGTTGCATAGGAACAGGTGGATGTCCATTCAGCCCCTAGAGCCAGATGCATAGGAACAGGAGTCGGCCATTTATCACTTTCAGCATGTTACACAGGCACAGGAACAGGCCATTCAGCCCATCGAAGCTGTTACATGGGAACAGGAGAAGGAAATTTAGCCCTTCGAGTCTGTTTCATAGGATCAGGAGGAGGCTATTCACCCCCTCGAGCCTGTTACATAGGATCAGGAGGAGGCCATTCACCCCCTCGAGCCTGTTACATAGGATCAGGAGGAGGCCGAATCAGCCCCTTGAGCCTGTTACATGCCTTCTGTTGCCTAGGCCCTAAGCTCTGGATTTCCCTGCCTAAAACTGTCCGCCTCACTACCTCTCTTTCCTCCTTCAAGACCATCCTTAAAACCTACCTCTTTGACCAAGCTTTTGGTCACCTGCCCTAATTCATCCTTGTGGATTGGTGTCAAATTTTTTGTCTTTAAATAATCCTGTGCAGCGCCTTCGAAGGTTTTACTACGTTAATAGCGCTATATAAATACAAGTTGTTGTTGTTGTTGTTACATAGGAACAGGAGTAGGAGCATTAAGCCCGCTCAAGGATTATGCATATGAACAGGAGGAGGCCCATTCCGCCCCCTTGATTCTGTTATAGAGGAACAGGAGGAGCCCATTCAGCATATCGAGCCTGTTACATAGAAACAGGAGTAGGCCATTCAGGCAACAAGAGCAGGTCAGAGGCTAGGTATTATGTGGCGAGTATCTCACCTCCTGGCCCCCCAAGGCCTTTCCACCATCTACAAGGCACAAGTCAGGAGTGTGATGGAATACTCTCCACTTGCCTGGATGAGTGCAGCTCCAACAACACTCAAGAAGCTCGACACCATCCAGGACAAAGCAGCCCGCTTGAATGGCACCCCATCCACCACCTTAAACATTCACTCCCACCACCACCGGCATACCGTGGCTGCAGTGTGTACCATCTACACAATGCACTGCAGCACTGCATGCACAACCCTCATCGACCCTCCTTGTTACCTCCTCAAAAAATTCAATCAAGTTCGTCAGACACGACCTCCCCTGAACAAATCCATGCTGACTGTCCTTGATTAATCTGTGTCTTTCTCAATGAAGATTTATCTTGTCCCTCAGATATTTTTCCAATAATTTTCCCACCACTGAGGTTAGGCTGACTGGCCTGTAATTACTCGGTCTATCCCTTCTCCTTTTTTAAACAATGGAACGACGTGAGCAGTCCTCCAGTCCTCCGGCACCACACCTGTAGCCAGAGAGGATTGGGAAATGATGGTCAGAGCCTCTGCTATTTCCTCTCTTGCTTCTCTTAACAGCCTGGGATACATTTCATCCAGGCCTGGGATTTATCCACTTTCAAAGATGCTAAACCCCTTTATACTTCCTCTCTCACTATGTTTATTTCATCTAATATTTCACACTCCTCCTCCCTGATTGCAATGTCTGCATCGTCTCTCTCTTTTGTGAAAACAGACACAAAGTATTCATTAAGGACCATATCCACATCTTCTGCCTCTACACATAGATTACCTACATGGTCTCTAATAGGCCCTAATCTTTCTTTAGTTATCCTCTTGCTCTTAATGTACTTATAAAACATTTTGGAGTTTTCCTTGATTTTACCTGCCAACATTTTTTCATGCTCTCTCTTTGCTTTCCTAATTTCCTTTTTAATTTCACCCCTGCACTTTCTCTACTCCTCTAGGGTTTCTATGGTATTGAGCACTCAGTAACTGACATAAGCCTCCCTTTTTTTCTTTATCCTACCCTGTCTGCCCCTTGACATCCAGGGGGCTCTAGATTTGTTAGTCCCACCCTTTTTCTTTAAGGGAACATACTTGCGCTGAGCCCTCACTATCTCCTCCTTGAATGTGTCCCACTGCTCTGACACTGATTTACCTTCAAGTAGCTGTTTCCAGTCCACTTTGGCTAAATCACATCTCAGCTTCGTAAAATTGGCTTTTCCCCAATTGAGAACATTTATTCCTGGTCTATCATTGTCCTTTTCCATAACTACCCTAAATCGAACTGAATTATGATCACTACCCCCAAAATGCTCTCTCACTGATACCCCTTCCACCTGTCCAGCTTCATTCCCTAAAACTAAGTCCAGAACTGCCCCCTCCCTTGTTGGGCTTGCCACGTACTGGCTAAAAACATTCTCCGAAATGCATTTTAGGAATTCTGCACCCTCTATACCCTTCACACTAATTTTATCCCAGTTAATATTAGGGTAGTTGAAATCCCCTACTATTACTGCCCAATAGTTTTTGCATTTCTCAGAAATTTGCCTACATATTTGCTCTTCTATCTCCCTCTGACTGTTTGGGGGTCCGTAATGCACCCCCAGGAGTGTGATTGCCCCTTTTTTATTCTTCAGTTTAACCCGTATGGCCACATTGGATGATCCTTTGAAGATATCCTCCCTCCTCACAGCTGTAATTGTTTCTTTAATCAAGACTGTGAACCCCCCCTCCTTTTTATCCCCCTCTCTATCTCGCCTGAAAACCCTGTAACCAGGAATGTTGAGCTGCCATTCCTGCCCTTCTTTCAGCCATGTCTCAGTAATAGCTATAATATCATACTCTCACTTGTCTATCTGTGCCCTTAGTTCATCTGCCTTATTTCCTAGACTCCATGCTTTACAATATGTACCATCTAGCATTGCCAAACTGCCTTGTTGTCTATTTTCTAAACTTTGTTTCCACTGCCTTCCAAACTCGCTTACTAATTCTCTGCCTTCCATTTCCAGTTTGGATTCTCTCCCTTCTGAATCCCCTCTCAGGTTCCCATCCCCCTGCCAAGCTAGTTTAAAACCTCCCCAACAGCACTAGCAAACCCCGCCGCGAGGATATTGGTCCCGGCTCTGTTGAGTGTAGCCCATCCAGCTTGTACAGGTCCCACCTCCCCCAGAAATGGTCCCAATGCCTCAGGAATCTAAAGCCCTCCCTCCTGCACCATCTCTCCAGCCACGCATTCATTCGCTCTGTCCTCCTATTTCTGTACTCGCTAGCACGTGGCACCAGGAGCAATCCGGAGATTACTGCCTTTGAGGTCCTGATTTTTAATCTCCCTCCTAGCTCCCTAAAATCTGCCTGCAGGACCTCATCCCTCTTTCTGCCTACGTCGTTGGTACCAATATGGACAACGACCTCTAGCTGATCACACTCCTCCCTCAGAATGTCCTGCAGCCTTTCAATGACATCCTTGACCCTGGCACCAGGGAAGCAACATACCATCCTGGAGTCACGTCTCCGGCCGCAGAAACGCCTGTCTGTTCCCTTAACTATTGAATCCCCTATCACGATTGCCCTTCCACGATTCTTCCTCCCTCCCTGTGCAGCTGAGCCACCCATGGCGCCATGGAATTTACTCTGGCTGCACTCCCCAGAGGAACCATCGCCCTCATCAATATCCAGAATTGAAAACCGGTTATAGAACATAGAACAGTACAGCACAGTACAGGCCCTTCAGCCCTCGATGTTGTGCCGAGCATTGTCCGAAACCAAGATCAAGCTATCCCACTCCCTATCATTCTGGTGTGCTCCATGTGCTTATCCAATAACCGCTTGAAAGTTCCTAAAGTGTCCGACTCCACTATCACAGCAGGCAGTCCATTCCACAGCCCAACCACTCTCTGAGTAAAGAATCTACCTCGGACATCCCTTCTATATCTCCCCCCATTTAGTGAGCGAGATGCACTCCGGGGACTCCTGTCCTACCTGCCTGGTCCTCCTTCTCTGTCTGGCGGTTACCCATTCCCTCTCTGCCTCACACTCTTAAGCTGTGGGATGACCACCTCCAGAAACATGCTATCCACGAATTCCTCAGCCTCGCGGATGCTCTGCAGTGACTCCAGCCGCCGCTCAAGCTCCGAAACGCGGAGCTTGAGCTGCTGTAGCTGCGACACTTCCCGCACACGTGGTTGTCCAGGACACGAGAAGCATCCTGGACTTCTCACATGGCACAGGATGTGTATTCCACGGGACTGAGCTGCCCTGCCATTCCTCTATTTAATAGACTATTAACTAACTGAGCAGAAATAAACTTAAACTTTAAACAAAAACAGTCACTAGCGACTCACCAATCAGATCTTTCCCTCTATTTATTAGAGTAAGCTCTGTAATTCAGCCCACAAGTCCGAGTTTAATTTAAACTAATTCTCTTAATTTTAATTCACTTAGGGGGAAAAATTCAGCTGCTTGCGCCTCCCGTTAGCGCCTTAAGTGGGCGCTAATGGGGCGTAAAGCAGCTAACGCCCGGGCGCAGCGCCGCCCACGCCTCCCGAAAAATTTAGTGGGAGGTTAGCGGCGGCGGCAGCCGGTAGCGCCCTGTGGCGCTGCGCCGCCGGCGATGACGTCATCGCCGTGCGCAGCACCCCGCTCGCGCCCCGGCCGTGATCTTCAGTCGCGCCCCCTGATTTACCGCCAGACGCTATGTCCGACGGGTTCAGGGAGGCGTACCTGCGGCCGGGGCGGCGATATTTAAAGCGGAGGTGGCAGGCGGCCATTTTTGTTGCTGGCCGCCTGCCAGCACCTGCTCCCGGCCCCCGTGAAGGCCCCCACCGTGAAATGCCGGCTGCGCTCCATGAGCCCGGCACTTCTCTTGAGTGCCGGGCTCTTTTGCCGGCACTCCCGATCCCTGGGGGCCCAGCTGGGCCCCGGTTCGCGCTGCGCAGGGTCCCTCCCCTTTAAGAAGGGGAGGAAGGCCTGCAATACCACGGCGCGACGTGCCGCAGCGCGTGGCGCTGCGGCACGTAGCGCCAGGATATTCACTCGCAGCGCCCCAAGAGGGATGCGGGCTGCTTCCAGTTGCGCCCCGCTTCCCTCTTGGGGCGCAACCACTGAAGTTCCGGCGCGGGGAAGCTAATTTTTTCGGGGCGCTAAAAGTCGCGCCCCGGCGAGGTTAGCGCCCCAAATGGGGCGCGACTCAATTTTTACCCCTTACTGTTTTATTTACCCCGATTGAAATGTTTAATTTCCGGCTCTTAGTGAAACCAATGCCCCAGTTAAGGGAAAGAAAAATAGAAAATACTCAACAACCAATCACTTACCTGCTTTCCTGTGATGTCACACACTGATATGTGTTTTCTTTCTCGGGTCCGCAGCCTCTGCTCTCGGGTCTCCTCTGCCGCGCTCTTTATCTTGCTCTCGTTCCCAGCTCAGGTCACGCTCAGGTCTGCAGCCTCTCAAGGGTAGGGGTACTGTCTCTATCGGGTAGGGATACAGTCTCTCTCGGGTAGGGGCATTGTCTCTCTCGGGTAGGGGTACTGTCTCTCTCGGGTAAGGGTACTGTCTCTCTCGGGTAGGGGCATTGTCTCTCTCGGGTAGGGGCACTGACTCTCTCGGGTAAGGGTACTGTCTCTCTCGGGTAGGGGTACTGTCTCTGTCAGGTAGGGGTACTGTCTCTCTCGGGTAGGGGCACTGTCTCTCTTGGGTAGGAGTACTGTCTCTCTCGGGTAGCGGTACTGTCTCTCTCGGGTAGGGGCATTGTCTCTCTCGGGTAGGGGTACTGTCTCCCTCGGGTAGGGGCATTGTCTCTCTCGGGTAGGGGTACTGTCTCTCTCGGTTAGGGTTACTATCTCCCTCGGGTAGGGGTACTGTCTCCCTCGGGTAGGGGTACTGTCTCCCTCGGGTAGGGGCACTGTCTCTCTCGGGTAGGGGTACTGTCTCTCTCGGGTAGGGGTACTGTCTCTCTCGGGTAGGGGCACTGTCTCTCTCGGGTAGGGGTACTGTCTCTCTTGGGTAGGGGCATTGTCTCTCTCGGGTAGGGGTACTGTCTCTCTCGGGTAGGGGTACTGTCTCTCTCGTGTAGGGGCATTGTCTCTCTCGGGTAGGGGTACTGTCTCTCTCGGGTAGAGTCATTGGCACTCTCGGGTAGGGGTGCTGTTTCTCTTGGGCAGGGGCACTGTCTCCCTCGGGTAGGGGTACTGTCTCTCTTGGGTAGGGGTACTGTCTCTCTCAGGTAGGGGTACCGTCTCTCTCGGGTAGGGGTGCTGTCCCTCTCGGGTAGGGGTACTGTCTCTCTCGGGTAGGGGCACAGTCTCTCTCGGGTAGTTGTACTGTCTCTCTCGGGTAGGGGCCACTGTCTTCCTCGGGTAGGGGTACTGTCTCTCTCGGATAGTGGCATTGTCTCTCTCGGGTAGGGGCACTGTCTCTCTCGGGTAGGGCCACTATCTCCCTCAGGTAGTTGTACTGTCTCTCTCTTTAGGGTCACTTTCTCTCTCGTGCAGGGGTACTGTCTCTCTCGGATAGGGCCACTATCTCCCTCGGGTAGTTGTACTGTCTCTCTCATTAGGGGCACTGTCTCTCTCGTGTAGGGGTACTGTCTCTCTCAGGTAGGGTCACTGTCTCTCTCGGGTAGGGGCACTGTCTCTCTCGGGTAGGGGTACTGTCTCTCTCGGGTAGGGGTACTGTCTCTCTCGGGTAGGGGCACTGTCTCTCTCGGGTAAGGGTACTGTCTCTCTCGGGTAGGGGTACTGTCTCTCTTGGGTAGGTGTTCTGTCTCTCTCGGGTAGGGGTACTGTCTCTCTCGGTAAGGGGTACTGTCTCTCTCGGGTAGGGGTACTGTCTCTCTCGGGTAGGGGCATTTTTTCTCTTGGGTATGGGCACTGGCTCTCTCGGGTAGGGGCACTGTATCTCTTGGGTAGGGGTACTGTCTCTCTCGGGTAGGGGCACTTTCTCTCTCGGGTAGGGGCACTGTATCTCTTGGGTAGGGGTACTGTCTCACTCAGGTAGGGGCATTGGCTCTCTCGGGTTGGGGCACTGTATCTCTCGGGTAGGGGTACTGTCTCCCTCGGGTAGGGGCATTGTCTCTCTCGGGTAGGGGTACTGTCTCTCTCGGTTAGGGTTACTATCTCCCTCGGGTAGGGGTACTGTCTCCCTCGGGTAGGGGTACTGTCTCCCTCGGGTAGGGGCACTGTCTCTCTCGGGTAGGGGTACTGTCTCTCTCGGGTAGGGGTACTGTCTCTCTCGGGTAGGGGCACTGTCTCTCTCGGGTAGGGGTACTGTCTCTCTCGGGTAGCGGTATTGTCTCTCTTGGGTAGGGGCATTGTCTCTCTCGGGTAGGGGTACTGTCTCTCTCGTGTAGGGGCATTGTCTCTCTCGGGTAGGGGTACTGTCTCTCTCGGGTAGAGTCATTGGCACTCTCGGGTAGGGGTGCTGTTTCTCTCGGGCAGGGGCACTGTCTCCCTCGGGTAGGGGTACTGTCTCTCTTGGGTAGGGGTACTGTCTCTCTCAGGTAGGGGTACCGTCTCTCTCGGGTAGGGGTGCTGTCCCTCTCGGGTAGGGGTACCGTCTCTCTCGGGTAGGGGTGCTGTCCCTCTCGGGTAGGGGTAATGTCTCTCTCGGGTAGGGGTACTGTCTCTCTCGGGTAGGGGCACTGTCTCCCTCTGGTAGTTGTACTGTCTCTCTCGGGTAGGGGCCACTGTCTTCCTCGGGTAGGGGTACTGTCTCTCTCGGATAGTGGCATTGTCTCTCTCGGGTAGGGGCACTGTCTCTCTCGGGTAGGGCCACTATCTCCCTCAGGTAGTTGTACTGTCTCTCTCTTTAGGGTCACTTTCTCTCTCGTGCAGGGGTACTGTCTCTCTCGGATAGGGCCACTATCTCCCTCGGATAGTTGTACTGTCTCTCTCATTAGGGGCACTGTCTCTCTCGTGTAGGGGTACTGTCTCTCTCAGGTAGGGTCACTGTCTCTCTCGGGTAGGGGCACTGTCTCTCTCGGGTAGGGGTACTGTCTCTCTCGGGTAGGGGTACTGTCTCTCTCGGGTAGGGGCACTGTCTCTCTCGGGTAAGGGTACTGTCTCTCTCGGGTAGGGGTACTGTCTCTCTTGGGTAGGTGTTCTGTCTCTCTCGGGTAGGGGTACTGTCTCTCTCGGTAAGGGGTACTGTCTCTCTCGGGTAGGGGTACTGTCTCTCTCGGGTAGGGGCATTTTTTCTCTTGGGTATGGGCACTGGCTCTCTCGGGTAGGGGCACTGTATCTCTTGGGTAGGGGTACTGTCTCTCTCGGGTAGGGGCACTTTCTCTCTCGGGTAGGGGCACTGTATCTCTTGGGTAGGGGTACTGTCTCACTCAGGTAGGGGCATTGGCTCTCTCGGGTTGGGGCACTGTATCTCTCGGGTAGGGGTACTGTCTCTCTCGGGTAGGGGTACTGTCTCTCTCGGGTAGGGGTACTGTCTCTCTCGGGTAGGGGCACTGTATCTCTCGGGTAGGGGTACTGTCTCTCTCGGGTAGGGGTACTGTCTCTCTCGGGTAGGGGCACTGTCTCTCTCGGGTAGGGGCACTGTCTCTCTCGGGTAGGGGCACTGACTCTCTTGGGTAGGGGCACTGTCTCTCTCGGGTAGGTGTACTGCCTCTCATGGGTAGGTGCACTGTCTCTCTTGGGGAGGGTTACTGTCTCTCTCTGCTTGGGTTACTGTCTTGGGTAGGGGTACTGTCTCTCTCGGGTAGGGGCACTGTATCTCTCGGGTAGGGGCACTGACTCATCGGGAAGGGGCACTGTCTCTCTCGGGTAGGTGTACTGCCTCTCACGGGTAGGTGCACTGTCTCTCTTGGGGAGGGTTACTGTCTCTCTCTGCTTGGGTTACTGTCTCGGGTAGGGGTACTGTCTCTCTCGGATAGGGGTACTGTCTCTCTCGGGTAGGGGCACTGTCTCTCTCGGTTAGGGGTACTGTCTCTCTCGGGTAGCGGTACTGTCTCTCTCGTGTAGGGGCATTGTCTCTCTCGGGTAGGGGTACTGTCTCTCCCGGGTAGGGGTACTGACTCTCTCGGGTAAGGGTACAGTCTCTCTTCGTTGGGACACTGTCTCTCTCGGGTAGGAGTACTGTCTCCCTCGGGTAGGGGCACTTTCTCTCTCGGGTAGGGGCACTGGCTCTCTCGGGTAGGTGTACTGTCTCACTCGGGTAGGGGCACTTTCACTCTCGGGTAGGGACACTTTCTCTCTCGGGTAGGGGCACTGGCTCTCTCGGTTAGGGGTACTGTCTCTCTCGGGTAGGGGTAATGTCTCTCTCGGGTAGGGGTACTGTATCTCTCGGGTAGGGGCACTGTCTCCCTCTGGTAGTTGTACTCTCTCTCTCGGGTAGGGGCCACTGTCTTCCTCGGGTAGGGATACTGTCTCTCTCGTGTAGGGGCAATGTCTCTCTCGGTTAGGGGTACTCTCTCTCTCGGGCAGGGGTACTGTCTCTCTTGGGTAGAGGTACTGTCTCTCTCGGGTAGGGGTACTGTCTCCCTCGGGTAGGGCCCCTGTCTCACTCGGGTAGGGGTACTGTCTCTCTCGGGTAGGGCCACTGTCTCCCTCGGTAGGGGCACTGTCTCTCTCGTGTAGGGGCATTGTCTCTCTCGGGAAGGGACACGGTCTCTCTCGGGTAGGGGTACTGTCTCTCTCGGGTTGGGGTACTGTCTCTCTCGTGTAGGGGCATTGTCTCTCTCGGGTAGGGGTACTGTCTCTCTCGGTTAGGGTTACTATCTCCCTCGGGTAGGGGCACTGTCTCTCTCGGGTAGGGGTACTGTCTCCCTCGGGTAGGGGTACTGTCTCTCTCGTGTAGGGGCATTGTCTCTTTCGGGTAGGGTTACTGTCTCTCTCGGTTAGGGTTACTATCTCCCTCGGGTAGGGGTACTGTCTCCCTCGGGTAGGGGCATTGTCTCTCTCGGGTAGGGGTACTGTCTCTCTCGGTTAGGGTTACTATCTCCCTCGGGTAGGGGTACTGTCTCCCTCGGGTAGGGGCACTGTCTCTCTCGGGTAGGGGTACTGTCTCTCTCGGGTAGGAGTACTGTCTCTCTCGGGTAGGGGTACTGTCTCTCTCGGGTAGGGGTGCCTTCTCTCACGGGTAGGGGTGCTGTCCCTCTTGGGTAGGGATACTGTCTCTCTCGGTAAGGGGTACTGTCTCTCTCGGATAGGGGCACTTTCTCTCTCGGGTATGGGCACTGGCTCTCTCGGGTAGGGGCACTGTATCTCTTGGGTAGGGGTACTGTCTCTCTCGGGTAGGGGCACTGGCTCTCTCGGGTAGGGGCACTGTATCTCTCGGGTAGGGGCACTGTATCACTCGGGTAGGTGTACTGTCTCTCTCGGGTAGGTGCACTGTCTCTCTTGGGTAGGGGCATTGTCTCTTTCGGGTAGGGGTACTGTCTCTCTCGGTTAGGGTTACTATCTCCCTCGGGTAGGGGCACTGTCTCTCTCGGGTAGGGGTACAGTCTCTCTCGGTTAGGGTTACTATCTCCCTCGGGTAGGGGTACTGTCTCTCTCGTGTAGGGGCATTGTCTCTTTCGGGTAGGGGTACTGTCTCTCTCGGTTAGGGTTACTATCTCCCTCGGGTAGGGGCACTGTCTCTCTCGGGTAGGGGTACTGTCTCTCTCGGTTAGGGTTACTATCTCCCTCGGGTAGGGGCACTGTCTCTCTCGGGTAGGGGTACTGTCTCTCTCGGTTAGGGTTACTATCTCCCTCGGGTAGGGGCACTGTCTCTCTCGTGTAGGGGCATTGTCTCTTTCGGGTAGGGGTACTGTCTCTCTCGGTTAGGGTTACTATCTCCCTCGGGTAGGGGTACTGTCTCCCTCGGGTAGGGGCATTGTCTCTCTCGGGTAGGGGTACTGTCTCTCTCGGTTTGGGTTACTATCTCCCTCGGGTAGGGGTACTGTCTCCCTCGGGTAGGGGTACTGTCTCTCTCGAGTAGAGTCACTGTCACTCTCGGGTAGGGGCACTGTCTCTCTCGGGTAGGAGTACTGTCTCTCTCGGGTAGGGGTACTGTCTCTCACGGGTAGGGGTGCTGACTCTCTCGGGTAGGGACACTGTCTCTCTCGGGTAGGGGCACTGTCTCTCTTGGGTAGGGGTAATGTCTCTCTCGGGTTGGGGTACTGTCTCTCTCGGGTAGATGTACAGTCTCTCTCGGGTAGGGGTACTGTCTCTCTCGGGTAGGGGCACTGTCTATCTTGGGTAGGGGCACTGTCTATCTCGGGTAGGGGTACTGTCTCTCTCGGGTAGTGGCACTGTATCTCTTGGGTAGCGGTACTGTCTCTCTCAGGTAGGGGCACTGGCTCTCTCGGGTAGGGGCACTGTATCTCTCGCGTAGGGGCACTGTATCTCTCGGGTAGGTGCACTGTCTCTCTTGGGTAGGGGTACTGTCTCTCTCGGGTAGGGGTACCGTCTCTCACGGGTAGGGGTGCTGTCTCTCTCGGGTAGGGACACTGTCTCTCTCGGGTAGGGGCACTGTCTCTCTTGGGTAGGGGTACTGTCTCTCTCGGGTAGGTGAACAGTCTCTCTCGGGTAGGGGTACTGTCTCTCTCGGGTAGGGGTACTGTCTCTCTCGGGTAGGTGTACAGTCTCTCTCGGGTAGGGGTACTGTCCCTCTCGGGTAGGGGCGCTGTCTATCTCGGGTAGGGGTGCTGTCTCTCTCGGGTAGGTGCACAGTCCCTCTCGGGTAGGGGTACTGTCTCTCTCGGGTAGGGGCACTGTCTATCTCGGGTAGGGGCACTGTCTCTCTCGGGTAGGGTTACTGTCTCTCTCGGTATAGGCACTGTCTCTCTCGGGTAAGGGTACTGTCTCTCTCGGGTAGGGGCACTGTCTCTCTCGGGTAGGTGTTCTGTCTCTCTCGGGTAGGGGTACTGTCTCTCTCGGTAAGGGGTACTGTCTCTCTCGGGTAGGGGCACTTTCTCTCTCGGGTATGGGCACTGGCTCTCTCGGGTAGGGGCACTTTATCTCTTGGGTAGGGGTACTGTCTCTCTCGGGTAGGGGCATTGGCTCTCTCGGGTAGGGGCACTGTATCTCTCGGGTAGGGGCACTGTATCTCTCGGGTAGGTGTACTGACTCTCTCGGGTAGGTGCACTGTCTCTCTTGGGTTGGGGTACTATCTCTCTCGGATAGGGGTACTGTCTCTCTCGGGTAGGGGCACTGTCTCTCTCGGGTAGCGGTACTGTCTCTTTCGGGTAGGGGTACTTTCTCTCTCGGGTAAGGGTACTGTCTCTCTCGGGTAGGGATACTTTCTCTCTCGGGTAAGGGTACAGTCTCTCTTGGGTAGGGGTACTGTCTCTCTCGGGTAGGGGTACTGTCTCTCTCGGGTAGGAGTACTGCCTCTCTCGGGTAGGGGTACTGTCTCTCTCGGGTAGGGGTACCGTCTCTCACGGGTAGGGGTGCTGTCTCTCTCGGGTAGGGACACTGTCTCTCTCGGGTTGGGGCACTGTCTCTCTTGGGTAGGGGTACTGTCTCTCTCGGGTAGGTGTACAGTCTATCTCGGGTGGGGTACTGTCTCTCTCGGGTAGGGGTACTGTCTCTCTCGGATAGGTGTACAGTCTCTCTCGGGTAGGGGTACCGTCTCTCTCGGGTAGGGGCACTGTCTATCTCGGGTAGGGGTACTGTCTCTCTCGGGTAGGTGAACAGTCTCTCTCGGGTAGGGGTACTGTCTCTCTCGGGTAGGGGTACTGTCTCTCTCGGGTAGGTGTACAGTCTCTCTCGGGTAGGGGTACTGTCCCTCTCGGGTAGGGGCGCTGTCTATCTCGGGTAGGGGTGCTGTCTCTCTCGGGTAGGTGCACAGTCCCTCTCGGGTAGGGGTACTGTCTCTCTCGGGTAGGGGCACTGTCTATCTCGGGTAGGGGCACTGTCTCTCTCGGGTAGGGTTACTGTCTCTCTCGGTATAGGCACTGTCTCTCTCGGGTAAGGGTACTGTCTCTCTCGGGTAGGGGCACTGTCTCTCTCGGGTAGGTGTTCTGTCTCTCTCGGGTAGGGGTACTGTCTCTCTCGGTAAGGGGTACTGTCTCTCTCGGGTAGGGGCACTTTCTCTCTCGGGTAGGGGTACCGTCTCTCACGGGTAGGGGTGCTGTCTCTCTCGGGTAGGGACACTGTCTCTCTCGGGTAGGGGCACTGTCTCTCTTGGGTAGGGGTACTGTCTCTCTCGGGTAGGTGTACAGTCTATCTCGGGTGGGGTACTGTCTCTCTCGGGTAGGGGTACTGTCTCTCTCGGATAGGTGTACAGTCTCTCTCGGGTAGGGGTACCGTCTCTCTCGGGTAGGGGCACTGTCTATCTCGGGTAGGGGTACTGTCTCTCTCGGGTAGGTGTACAGTCTCTCTCGGGTAGGGGGTACTGTCTCTCTCGGGTAGGGGCACTGTCTCTCTCGGGTAGGTGTACAGTCTCTCTTGGGTAGGGGTACTGTCTCTCTCGGGTAGGGGTACTGTCTCTCTCGGGTAGGGGTACTGTCTCTCTCGGGTAGGTGTACAGTCTCTCTTCGTTAGGGGTACTGTCTCTCTCGGGTAGGGGTACTGTCTCTCTCGGGTAAGGGTACAGTCTCTCTTGGGTAGGGGCACTGTCTCTCTCGGGTAGGTGTACTGTCTCTCTCGGGTAGGGGCACTTTCTCTCTCGGGTAGGGGCACTGGCTCTCTCGGGTAGGTGTACTGTCTCTCTCGGGTAGGTGTACAGTCTCTCTCGGGTAGGGGTACTGTCTCTCTCGGGTAGGGGCGCTGTCTATCTCGGGTAGGGGTACTGTCTCTCTCGGGTAGGTGTACAGTCTCTCTCGGGTAGGGGTGCTGTCTCTCTCGGGTAGGGGCACTGTCTATCTCGGGTAGGGGCACTGTCTCTCTCGGGTAGGGGTACTGTCTCTCTCGGTATGGGCACTGTCTCTCTCGTGTAAGGGTACTGTCTCTCTCGGGTAGGGGCACTGTCTCTCTCGGGTAGGTGTTCTGTCTCTCTCGGGTAGGGGTACTGTCTCTCTCGGTAAGGGGTACTGTCTCTCTCGGGTAGGGGCACTTTCTCTCTCTGGTATGGGCACTGGCTCTCTCGGGTAGGGGCACTTTTTCTCTTGGGTAGGGGTACTGTCTCTCTCGGGTAGGGGCACTGGCTCTCTCGGGTAGGGGCACTGTATCTCTCGGGTAGGGGCACTGTATCTCTCGGGTAGGTGTACTGACTCTCTCGGGTAGGTGCACTGTCTCTCTTGGGTAGGGGTACTATCTCTCTCGGATAGGGGTACTTTCTCTCTCGGGTAGGGGCACTGTCTCTCTCGGGTAGGGGTACTGTCTCTCTCGGGTAGCGGTACTGTCTCTTTCGGGTAGGGGTACTTTCTCTCTCGGGTAAGGGTACTGTCTCTCTCGGGTAGGGATACTTTCTCTCTCGGGTAAGGGTACAGTCTCTCTTGGGTAGGGGTACTGTCTCTCTCGGGTAGGGGTACTGTCTCTCTCTGGTAGGAGTACTATCTCTCTCGGGTAGGGGTACTGTCTCTCTCGGGTAGGGGTACCGTCTCTCACGGGTAGGGGTGCTGTCTCTCTCGGGTAGGGACACTGTCTCTCTCGGGTAGGGGCACTGTCTCTCTTGGGTAGGGGTACTGTCTCTCTCGGGTAGGTGTACAGTCTATCTCGGGTAGGTGTTCTGTCTCTCTCGGGTAGATGTACAGTCTCTCTCGGGTAGATGTACAGTCTCTCTTGGGTAGGGGTACTGTCTCTCTCGGGTAGTGGCACTGTATCTCTGGGGTAGCGGTACTGTCTCTCTCAGGTAGGGGCACTGGCTCTCTCGGGTAGGGGCACTGTATCTCTCGGATAGGTGCACTGTCTCTCTTGGGTAGGGGTACTGTCTCTCTCGGGTAGGGGTACCGTCTCTCACGGGTAGGGGTGCTGTCTCTCTCGGGTAGGGACACTGTCTCTCTCGGGTAGGGGCACTGTCTCTCTTGGGTAGGAGTACTGTCTCTCTCGGGTAGGTGAACAGTCTCTCTCGGGTAGGGGTACTGTCTCTCTCGGGTAGGGGTACTGTCTCTCTCGGGTAGGTGTACAGTCTCTCTCGGGTAGGGGTACTGTCCCTCTCGGGTAGGGGCACTGTCTATCTCGGGTAGGGGTACTGTCTCTCTCGGGTAGGTGTACATTCCCTCTCGGGTAGGGGTACTGTCTCTCTCGGGTAGGGGCACTGGCTCTCTCGGGTAGGGGCACTGTATCTCTCGGGTAGGGGCACTGTATCTCTCGGGTAGGTGTACTGACTCTCTCGGGTAGGTGCACTGTCTCTCTTGGGTAGGGGTACTATCTCTCTCGGATAGGGGTACTTTCTCTCTCGGGTAGGGGCACTGTCTCTCTCGGGTAGGGGTACTGTCTCTCTCGGGTAGCGGTACTGTCTCTTTCGGGTAGGGGTACTTTCTCTCTCGGGTAAGGGTACTGTCTCTCTCGGGTAGGGATACTTTCTCTCTCGGGTAAGGGTACAGTCTCTCTTGGGTAGGGGTACTGTCTCTCTCGGGTAGGGGTACTGTCTCTCTCTGGTAGGAGTACTATCTCTCTCGGGTAGGGGTACTGTCTCTCTCGGGTAGGGGTACCGTCTCTCACGGGTAGGGGTGCTGTCTCTCTCGGGTAGGGACACTGTCTCTCTCGGGTAGGGGCACTGTCTCTCTTGGGTAGGGGTACTGTCTCTCTCGGGTAGGTGTACAGTCTATCTCGGGTAGGTGTTCTGTCTCTCTCGGGTAGATGTACAGTCTCTCTCGGGTAGATGTACAGTCTCTCTTGGGTAGGGGTACTGTCTCTCTCGGGTAGTGGCACTGTATCTCTGGGGTAGCGGTACTGTCTCTCTCAGGTAGGGGCACTGGCTCTCTCGGGTAGGGGCACTGTATCTCTCGGGTAGGTGCACTGTCTCTCTTGGGTAGGGGTACTGTCTCTCTCGGGTAGGGGTACCGTCTCTCACGGGTAGGGGTGCTGTCTCTCTCGGGTAGGGACACTGTCTCTCTCGGGTAGGGGCACTGTCTCTCTTGGGTAGGAGTACTGTCTCTCTCGGGTAGGTGAACAGTCTCTCTCGGGTAGGGGTACTGTCTCTCTCGGGTAGGGGTACTGTCTCTCTCGGGTAGGTGTACAGTCTCTCTCGGGTAGGGGTACTGTCCCTCTCGGGTAGGGGCACTGTCTATCTCGGGTAGGGGTACTGTCTCTCTCGGGTAGGTGTACATTCCCTCTCGGGTAGGGGTACTGTCTCTCTCGGGTAGGGGCACTGTCTATCTCGGGTAGGGGCACTGTCTCTCTCGGGATGGGTTACTGTCTCTCTCGGTATAGGCACTGTCTCTCTCGGGTAAGGGTACTGTCTCTCTCGGGTAGGGGCACTGTCTCTCTCGGGTAGGTGTTCTGTCTCTCTCGGGTAGGGGTACTGTCTCTCTCGGTAAGGGGTACTGTCTCTCTCGGGTAGGGGCACTTTCTCTCTCGGGTATGGGCACTGGCTCTCTCGGGTAGGGGCACTTTATCTCTTGGGTAGGGGTACTGTCTCTCTCGGGTAGGGGCATTGGCTCTCTCGGGTAGGGGCACTGTATCTCTCGGGTAGGGGCACTGTATCTCTCGGGTAGGTGTACTGACTCTCTCGGGTAGGTGCACTGTCTCTCTTGGGTTGGGGTACTATCTCTCTCGGATAGGGGTACTGTCTCTTTCGGGTAGGGGCACTGTCTCTCTCGGGTAGCGGTACTGTCTCTTTCGGGTAGGGGTACTTTCTCTCTCGGGTAAGGGTACTGTCTCTCTCGGGTAGGGATACTTTCTCTCTCGGGTAAGGGTACAGTCTCTCTTGGGTAGGGGTACTGTCTCTCTCGGGTAGGGGTACTGTCTCTCTCGGGTTGGAGTACTGCCTCTCTCGGGTAGGGGTACTGTCTCTCTCGGGTAGGGGTACCGTCTCTCACGGGTAGGGGTGCTGTCTCTCTCGGGTAGGGACACTGTCTCTCTCGGGTAGGGGCACTGTCTCTCTTGGGTAGGGGTACTGTCTCTCTCGGGTAGGTGTACAGTCTATCTCGGGTGGGGTACTGTCTCTCTCGGGTAGGGGTACTGTCTCTCTCGGATAGGTGTACAGTCTCTCTCGGGTAGGGGTACCGTCTCTCTCGGGTAGGGGCACTGTCTATCTCGGGTAGGGGTACTGTCTCTCTCGGGTAGGTGTACAGTCTCTCTCGGGTAGGGGGTACTGTCTCTCTCGGGTAGGGGCACTGTCTCTCTCGGGTAGGTGTACAGTCTCTCTTGGGTAGGGGTACTGTCTCTCTCGGGTAGGGGTACTGTCTCTCTCGGGTAGGGGTACTGTCTCTCTCGGGTAGGTGTACAGTCTCTCTTCGGTAGGGGTACTGTCTCTCTCGGGTAGGGGTACTGTCTCTCTCGGGTAAGGGTACAGTCTCTCTTGGGTAGGGGCACTGTCTCTCTCGGGTAGGTGTACTGTCTCTCTCGGGTAGGGGCACTTTCTCTCTCGGGTAGGGGCACTGGCTCTCTCGGGTAGGTGTACTGTCTCTCTCGGTAGGGGCACTGTCTCTCTCGGGTAGGTGTACTGTCTCTCTCGGGTAGGGGCACTTTCTCTCTCGGGTAGGGGTACTGTCTCTCTCGGGTAGGTGTACAGTCTCTCTCGGGTAGGGGTACTGTCTCTCTCGGCTAGGGGCGCTGTCTATCTCGGGTAGGGGTACTGTCTCTCTCGGGTAGGTGTACAGTCTCTCTCGGGTAGGGGTGCTGTCTCTCTCGGGTAGGGGCACTGTCTACCTCGGGTAGGGGCACTGTCTCTCTCGGTATGGGCACTGTCTCTCTCATGTAAGGTTACTGTCTCTCTCGGGTAGGGGCACTGTCTCTCTCGGGTAGGTGTTCTGTCTCTCTCGGGTAGGGGTACTGTCTCTCTCGGGAAGGGGTACTGTCTCTCTCGGGTAGGGGCACTTTCTCTCTCTGGTATGGGCACTGGCTCTCTCGGGTAGGGGCACTTTTTCTCTTGGGTAGGGGTACTGTCTCTCTCAGGTAGGTGTACTGTCTCTCTCGGGTAGGGTTACTGTCTGTCTCGGGTAGGGGCACTGTCTCTCTCGGGTAGGTGTACTGTCTCTCTCGGTAGGGGCACTGTCTCTCTCGGGTAGGTGTACTGTCTCTCTCGGGTAGGGGCACTTTCTCTCTCGGGTAGGGGTACTGTCTCTCTCGGGTAGGTGTACAGTCTCTCTCGGGTAGGGGTACTGTCTCTCTCGGCTAGGGGCGCTGTCTATCTCGGGTAGGGGTACTGTCTCTCTCGGGTAGGTGTACAGTCTCTCTCGGGTAGGGGTGCTGTCTCTCTCGGGTAGGGGCACTGTCTACCTCGGGTAGGGGCACTGTCTCTCTCGGTATGGGCACTGTCTCTCTCATGTAAGGTTACTGTCTCTCTCGGGTAGGGGCACTGTCTCTCTCGGGTAGGTGTTCTGTCTCTCTCGGGTAGGGGTACTGTCTCTCTCGGGAAGGGGTACTGTCTCTCTCGGGTAGGGGCACTTTCTCTCTCTGGTATGGGCACTGGCTCTCTCGGGTAGGGGCACTTTTTCTCTTGGGTAGGGGTACTGTCTCTCTCGGGTAGGGGCACTGGCTCTCTCGGGTAGGGGCACTGTATCTCTCGGGTAGGGGCACTGTATCTCTCGGGTAGGTGTATTGACTCTCTCGGGTAGGTGCACTGTCTCTCTTGGGTAGGGGTACTATCTCTCTCGGATAGGGGTACTTTCTCTCTCGGGTAGGGGCACTGTCTCTCTCGGGTAGGGGTACTGTCTCTCTCGGGTAGCGGTACTGTCTCTTTCGGGTAGGGGTACTTTCTCTCTCGGGTAAGGGTACTGTCTCTCTCGGGTAGGGATACTTTCTCTCTCGGGTAAGGGTACAGTCTCTCTTGGGTAGGGGTACTGTCTCTCTCGGGTAGGGGTACTGTCTCTCTCTGGTAGGAGTACTGTCTCTCTCGGGTAGGGGTACTGTCTCTCTCGGGTAGGGGTACCGTCTCTCACGGGTAGGGGTGCTGTCTCTCTCGGGTAGGGACACTGTCTCTCTCGGGTAGGGGCACTGTCTCTCTTGGGTAGGGGTACTGTCTCTCTCGGGTAGGTGTACAGTCTATCTCGGGTGGGGTACTGTCTCTCTCGGGTAGGGGTACTGTCTCTCTCGGGTAGCTGTACAGTCTCTCTCGGGTAGGGGTACCGTCTCTCTCGGGTAGGGGCACTGTCTATCTCGGGTAGGGGTACTGTCTCTCTCGGGTAGGTGTACAGTCTCTCTCGGGTAGGGGGTACTGTCTCTCTCGGGTAGGGGCACTGTCTCTCTCGGGTAGGTGTACAGTCTCTCTTGGGTAGGGGTACTGTCTCTCTCGGGTAGGGGTACTGTCTCTCTCGGGTAAGGGTACTGTCTCTCTCGGGTAGGTGTACAGTCTCTCTTGGGTAGGGGTACTGTCTCTCTCGGGTAGGGGTACTGTCTCTCTCGGGTAAGGGTACAGTCTCTCTTGGGTAGGGGCACTGTCTCTCTCGGGTAGGTGTACTGTCTCTCTCGGGTAGGGGCACTTTCTCTCTCGGGTAGGTGCACTGGCTCTCTCGGGTAGGTGTACTGTCTCTCTCGGGTAGGGGCGCTTTCTCTCTCGGGTAGGGACACTTTCTCTCTCGTGTAGGGGTACTGTCTCTCTCGGGTAGGGGTACTGTCTCTCTCAGGTAGGGGTACTGTCTCTCTCGTGTAGGGGCATTGTCTCTCTCGGGTAGGGATACTGTGTCTCTCTGTTAGGGTTATTATCTCCCTCGGGTAGGGGCACTGTCTCTCTCGGGTAGGGGCATTTTCTCTCTCGGGTAGGGGTACTGTCTCTCTCGGGTAGGGGTACTGTCTCTCTTGGGTAGGGGTACAGTCTCTCTCGGTTAGGGTTACTATCTACCTCGGGTAGGGGCACTGTCTCTCTCGGGTATGGGTACTGTCTCTCTCGGTAAGGGGTACTGTCTCTCACGGGTAGGGGTGCTGTCTCTCTCGGGTAGGGACACTGTCTCTCTCGGGTAGGGGCACTGTCTCTCTTGGGTAGGGGTACTGTCTCTCTCGGGTCGGTGTACAGTCTATCTCGGGTTGGGTACTGTCTCTCTCGGGTAGGGGTACTGTCTCTCTCGGATAGGTGTACAGTCTCTCTCGGGTAGGGGTACCGTCTCTCTCGGGTAGGGGCACTGTCTATCTCGGGTAGGGGTACTGTCTCTCTCGGGTAGGTGTACAGTCTCTCTCGGGTAGGGGTACTGTCTCTCTCGGGTAGGGGCACTGTCTCTCTCGGGTAGGTGTACAGTCTCTCTTGGGTAGGGGTACTGTCTCTCTCGGGTAGGGGTACTGTCTCTCTCGGGTAGGGGTACTGTCTCTCTCGGGTAGGTGTACAGTCTCTCTTGGGTAGGGGTACTGTCTCTCTCGGGTAGGGGTACTGTCTCTCTCGGGTAAGGGTACAGTCTCTCTTGGGTAGGGGCACTGTCTCTCTCGGGTAGGTGTACTGTCTCTCTCGGGTAGGGGCACTTTCTCTCTCGGGTAGGGGCACTGGCTCTCTCGGGTAGGTGTACTGTCTCTCTCGGGTAGGTGTACAGTCTCTCTCGGGTAGGGGTACTGTCTCTCTCGGGTAGGGGCGCTGTCTATCTCGGGTAGGGGTACTGTCTCTCTCGGGTAGGTGTACAGTCTCTCTCGGGTAGGGGTGCTGTCTCTCTCGGGTAGGGGCACTGTCTATCTCGGGTAGGGGCACTGTCTCTCTCGGGTAGGGGTACTGTCTCTCTCGGTATGGGCACTGTCTCTCTCGTGTAAGGGTACTGTCTCTCTCGGGTAGGGGCACTGTCTCTCTCGGGTAGGTGTTCTGTCTCTCTCGGGTCGGGGTACTGTCTCTCTCGGTAAGGGGTACTGTCTCTCTCGGGTAGGGGCACTTTCTCTCTCTGGTATGGGCACTGGCTCTCTCGGGTAGGGCACTTTTTCTCTTGGGTAGGGGTACTGTCTCTCTCGGGTAGGGGCACTGGCTCTCTCGGGTAGGGGCACTGTATCTCTCGGGTAGGGGCACTGTATCTCTCGGGTAGGTGTACTGACTCTCTCGGGTAGGTGCACTGTCTCTCTTGGGTAGGGGTACTATCTCTCTCGGATAGGGGTACTTTCTCTCTCGGGTAGGGGCACTGTCTCTCTCGGGTAGGGGTACTGTCTCTCTCGGGTAGCGGTACTGTCTCTTTCGGGTAGGGGTACTTTCTCTCTCGGGTAAGGGTACTGTCTCTCTCGGGTAGGGATACTTTCTCTCTCGGGTAAGGGTACAGTCTCTCTTGGGTAGGGGTACTGTCTCTCTCGGGTAGGGGTACTATCTCTCTCTGGTAGGAGTACTGTCTCTCTCGGGTAGGGGTACTGTCTCTCTCGGGTAGGGGTACCGTCTCTCACGGGTAGGGGTGCTGTCTCTCTCGGGTAGGGACACTGTCTCTCTCGGGTAGGGGCACTGTCTCTCTTGGGTAGGGGTACTGTCTCTCTCGGGTAGGTGTACAGTCTATCTCGGGTGGGGTACTGTCTCTCTCGGGTAGGGGTACTGTCTCTCTCGGGTAGGTGTACAGTCTCTCTCGGGTAGGGGTACCGTCTCTCTCGGGTAGGGGCACTGTCTATCTCGGGTAGGGGTACTGTCTCTCTCGGGTCGGTGTACAGTCTCTCTCGGGTAGGGGGTACTGTCTCTCTCAGGTAGGGGCACTGTCTCTCTCGGGTAAGGGTACAGTCTCTCTCGGGTAGGTGTACAGTCTCTCTTGGGTAGGGGTACTGTCTCTCTCGGGTAGGGGTACTGTCTCTCTCGGGTAAGGGTACAGTCTCTCTTGGGTAGGGGCACTGTCTCTCTCGGGTAGGTGTACTGTCTCTCTCGTGTAGGGGCACTTTCTCTCTCGGGTAGGGGCACTGGCTCTCTCGGGTAGGTGTACTGTCTCTCTCGGGTAGGTGTACAGTCTATCTCGGGTGGGGTACTGTCTCTCTCGGGTAGGGGTACTGTCTCTCTCGGGTAGGTGTACAGTCTCTCTCGGGTAGGGGTACCGTCTCTCTCGGGTAGGGGCACTGTCTATCTCGGGTAGGGGTACTGTCTCTCTCGGGTCGGTGTACAGTCTCTCTCGGGTAGGGGGTACTGTCTCTCTCGGGTAGGGGCACTGTCTCTCTCGGGTAAGGGTACAGTCTCTCTCGGGTAGGTGTACAGTCTCTCTTGGGTAGGGGTACTGTCTCTCTCGGGTAGGGGTACTGTCTCTCTCGGGTAAGGGTACAGTCTCTCTTGGGTAGGGGCACTGTCTCTCTCGGGTAGGTGTACTGTCTCTCTCGGGTAGGGGCACTTTCTCTCTCGGGTAGGGGCACTGGCTCTCTCGGGTAGGTGTACTGTCTCTCTCGGGTAGGGGCGCTTTCTCTCTCGTGTAGGGACACTTTCTCTCTCGGGTAGGGGTACTGTCTCTCTCGGGTAGGTGTACTGTCTCTCTCAGGTAGGGGTACTGTCTCTCTCGTGTAGGGGCATTGTCTCTCTCGGGTAGGGATACTGTCTCTCTCTGTTAGGGTTATTATCTCCCTCGGGTAGGGGCACTGTCTCTCTCGGGTAGGGGCATTTTCTCTCTCGGGTAGGGGTACTGTCTCTCTCGGTTAGGGTTACTATCTCCCTCGGGTAGGTGCACTGTCTCTCTCGGGTAGGGGTACTGTCTCCCTCGGGTAGGGGACCTGTCTCTCTCGGGTAGGGGTACTGTCTCTCTTGGGTAGGGGTACAGTCTCTCTCGGTTAGGGTTACTATCTCCCTCGGGTAGGGGCACTGTCTCTCTCGGGTAGGGGTACTGTCTCTCTCGGTTAGGGTTACTATCTCTCTTGGGTAGGGGTAATGTCTCTCTCGGGTAGGGGTACTGTCTCTCTCGGGTAGATGTACAGTCTCTCTCGGGTAGGGGTACTGTCTCTCTCGTGTAGGGGCACTGTCTCTCTTGGGTAGGGGTAATGTCTCTCTCGGGTAGGGGTACTGTCTCTCTCGGGTAGATGTACAGTCTCTCTCGGGTAGGGGTACTGTATCTCTCGGGTAGGGGCACTGTCTATCTCGGGTAGGGGCACTGTCTATCTCGGGTAGGGGCACTCTCTCTCTCGGGTAGGTGTTCTGTCTCTCTCGGGTAGGGGTACTGCCTCTCTCGGTAAGGGGTACTGTCTCTCTCGGGTAGGGGTACTGTGTCTCTCGGGTAGGCGCACTTTCTCTCTCGGGTATGGGCACTGGCTCTCTCGGGTAGGGGCACTGTATCTCTTGGGTAGGGGTACTGTCTCTCTCAGGTAGGGGCACTGGCTCTCTCGGGTAGGGGCACTGTATCTCTCGGGTAGGGGCACTGTATCTCTCGGGTAGGTGCACTGTCTCTCTCGGGTAGGTGCACTGTCTCTCTCGGGTAGGGGCACTGTCTCTCTCGGGTAGGGGTACTGTCTCTCTCAGGTAGCGGTACTGTCTCTTTCGGGTAGGGGTTCTTTCTCTCTCGGGTAAGGGTACTGTCTCTCTTGGGTAGGGGCATTGTCTCTCTCGGGTAGGGATACTGTCTCTCTCGGTTAGGGTTACTATCTCCCTCGGGTAGGGGTAATGTCTCCCTCGGGTAGGGGTACCTTCTCCCTCGGGTAGGGGCACTGTCTCTCTCGGGTAGGGGTACAGTCTCTCTCGGGTAGGGGTACTGTCTCTCTCGGGTAGGGGCACTGTCTCTCTCGGGTAGGGGTACTTTCTCTCTCGGGTAGCGGTACTGTTTCTCTCGGGTAGGGGCATTGTCTCTCTCGGGTAGGGGTACTGTCTCTCTCGGGTAGGGGCATTGTCTCTCTCGGGTAGGGGTGCTGTTTCTCTCGGGCAGGGGCACTGTCTCCCTCGGGTAGGGGTACTGTCTCTCTCGGGTAGGGGTACTGTCTCTCTCAGGTAGGGGTACCGTCTCTCTCGGGTAGGGACACTGTCTCCCTCGGGTAGGGGTACAGTCTCTCTCGGGTTGGGGTACTGTCTCTCTCGGGTAGGGGTACCGTCTCTCTCGGGTAGGGGTACCGTCTCTCTCGGGTAGGGGTACCGTCTCTCTCGGGTAGGGGTACTGTCTCTCTCGGGTAGAGTCATTTTCACTCTCGGGTAGGGGTGCTGTTTCTCTCGGGCAGGGGCACTGTCTCCCTCGGGTAGGGGTACTGTCTCTCTCGGGTAGGGGTACTGTCTCTCTCGGGTAGGGGTACTGTCTCCCTCGGGTAGGGGTACTGTCTCTCTCGGGTAGGGGTACTGTCTCTCTCGGGTAGGGGTACTGTCTCTCTCAGGTAGGGGTACTGTCTCTCTCGGGTAGGGGTACTGTCTCTCTCGGGTAGGGGTACTGTCTCTCTCAGGTAGGGGTACTGTCTCTCTCAGGTAGGGGTACTGTCTCCCTCGGGTAGGGGTACTGTCTCTCTCGGGTAGGGGTACTGTCTCTCTCAGGTAGGGGTACTGTCTCTCTCAGGTAGGGGTACCGTCTCTCTCGGGCAGGGGCACTGTCTCCCTCGGGTAAGGGTACTGTCTCTCTCGGGTAGGGGCACTGTCTCTCTTGGGTAGGTGTTCTGTCTCTCTCGGGTAGGGGTACCGTCTCTCTCGGTAAGGGGTACTGTCTCTCTCGGGTAGGGGTACTGTCTCTCTCGGGTAGGGGCACTTTCTCTATTGGGTATGAGCACTGGCTCTCTCGGGTAGGGGCACTGTATCTCTTGGGTAGGGGTACTGTCTCTCTCAGGTAGGGGCATTGGCTCTCTCGGGTAGGGGCACTGTATCTCTCGGGTAGGGGTACTGTCTCTCTCGGGTAGGGGTACTGTCTCACTCGGGTAGGGGTACTGTCTCTCTCGGGTAGGGGCACTGTCTCTCTCGGGTAGGGGTACTGTCTCTCTCGGGTAGGGGTACTGTCTCTCTCGGGTAGGTGTACTGCCTCTCACGGGTAGGTGCACTGTCTCTCTTGGGGAGGGTTACTGTCTCTCTCTGCTTGGGTTACTGTCTCGGGTAGGGGTACTGTCTCTCTCGGATAGGGGTACGGTCTCTCTCGGGTAGGGGCACTGTCTCTCTCGGGTAGGGGTACTGTCTCTCTCGGGTAGCGGTACTGTCTCTCTCGGGTAGGTGTACTGCCTCTCACGGGTAGGTGCACTGTCTCTCTTGGGGAGGGTTACTGTCTCTCTCTGCTTGGGTTACTGTCTCGGGTAGGGGTACTGTCTCTCTCGGGTAGGGGTACTGTCTCTCTCAGGTAGGGGTACTGTCTCTCTCGTGTAGGGGCATTGTCTCTCTCGGGTAGGGATACTGTCTCTCTCTGTTAGGGTTATTATCTCCCTCGGGTAGGGGCACTGTCTCTCTCGGGTAGGGGCATTTTCTCTCTCGGGTAGGGGTACTGTCTCTCTCGGTTAGGGTTACTATCTCCCTCGGGTAGGGGCACTGTCTCTCTCGGGTAGGGGTACTGTCTCCCTCGGGTAGGGGCACTGTCTCTCTCGGGTAGGGGTACTGTCTCTCTTGGGTAGGGGTACAGTCTCTCTCGGTTAGGGTTACTATCTCCCTCGGGTAGGGGCACTGTCTCTCTCGGGTAGGGGTACTGTCTCTCTCGGTTAGGGTTACTATCTCTCTTGGGTAGGGGTAATGTCTCTCTCGGGTAGGGGTACTGTCTCTCTCGGTTAGGGTTACTATCTCTCTTGGGTAGGGGTAATGTCTCTCTCGGGTAGGGGTACTGTCTCTCTCGGGTAGATGTACAGTCTCTCTCGGGTAGGGGTACTGTCTCTCTCGTGTAGGGGCACTGTCTCTCTTGGGTAGGGGTAATGTCTCTCTCGGGTAGGGGTACTGTCTCTCTCGGGTAGATGTACAGTCTCTCTCGGGTAGGGGTACTGTATCTCTCGGGTAGGGGCACTGTCTATCTCGGGTAGGGGCACTGTCTATCTCGGGTAGGGGCACTCTCTCTCTCGGGTAGGTGTTCTGTCTCTCTCGGGTAGGGGTACTGCCTCTCTCGGTAAGGGGTACTGTCTCTCTCGGGTAGGGGTACTGTGTCTCTCGGGTAGGCGCACTTTCTCTCTCGGGTATGGGCACTGGCTCTCTCGGGTAGGGGCACTGTATCTCTTGGGTAGGGGTACTGTCTCTCTCAGGTAGGGGCACTGGCTCTCTCGGGTAGGGGCACTGTATCTCTCGGGTAGGGGCACTGTATCTCTCGGGTAGGTGCACTGTCTCTCTCGGGTAGGTGCACTGTCTCTCTCGGGTAGGGGCACTGTCTCTCTCGGGTAGGGGTACTGTCTCTCTCAGGTAGCGGTACTGTCTCTTTCGGGTAGGGGTTCTTTCTCTCTCGGGTAGGGGTACTGTCTCTCTCGGTTAGGGTTACTATCTCCCTTGGGTGGGGGTACTGTCTCCCTCGGGTAGGGGCATTGTCTCTCTCGGGTAGGGGTACTGTCTCTCTCGGTTAGGGTTACTATCTCCCTCGGGTAGGGGTAATGTCTCCCTCGGGTAGGGGTACTGTCTCTCTCGGGTAGGGGTACTGTCTCTCTCGGGTAGGGGTACTGTCTCCCTCGGGTAGGGGTACTGTCTCTCTCGGGTAGGGGTACTGTCTCTCTCAGGTAGGGGTACTGTCTCTCTCAGGTAGGGGTACTGTCTCTCTCGGGTAGGGGTACTGTCTCTCTCGGGTAGGGGTACTGTCTCTCTCAGGTAGGGGTACTGTCTCTCTCAGGTAGGGGTACTGTCTCCCTCGGGTAGGGGTACTGTCTCTCTCAGGTAGGGGCACTGTCTCTCTCGGGTAGGGGTACTGTCTCTCTCAGGTAGGGGTACTGTCTCTCTCAGGTAGGGGTACCGTCTCTCTCGGGCAGGGGCACTGTCTCCCTCGGGTAAGGGTACTGTCTCTCTCGGGTAGGGGCACTGTCTCTCTTGGGTAGGTGTTCTGTCTCTCTCGGGTAGGGGTACCGTCTCTCTCGGTAAGGGGTACTGTCTCTCTCGGGTAGGGGTACTGTCTCTCTCGGGTAGGGGCACTTTCTCTATTGGGTATGAGCACTGGCTCTCTCGGGTAGGGGCACTGTATCTCTTGGGTAGGGGTACTGTCTCTCTCAGGTAGGGGCATTGGCTCTCTCGGGTAGGGGCACTGTATCTCTCGGGTAGGGGTACTGTCTCTCTCGGGTAGGGGTACTGTCTCACTCGGGTAGGGGTACTGTCTCTCTCGGGTAGGGGCACTGTCTCTCTCGGGTAGGGGTACTGTCTCTCTCGGGTAGGGGTACTGTCTCTCTCGGGTAGGTGTACTGCCTCTCACGGGTAGGTGCACTGTCTCTCTTGGGGAGGGTTACTGTCTCTCTCTGCTTGGGTTACTGTCTCGGGTAGGGGTACTGTCTCTCTCGGATAGGGGTACGGTCTCTCTCGGGTAGGGGCACTGTCTCTCTCGGGTAGGGGTACTGTCTCTCTCGGGTAGCGGTACTGTCTCTCTCGGGTAGGTGTACTGCCTCTCACGGGTAGGTGCACTGTCTCTCTTGGGGAGGGTTACTGTCTCTCTCTGCTTGGGTTACTGTCTCGGGTAGGGGTACTGTCTCTCTCGGGTAGGGGTACTGTCTCTCTCAGGTAGGGGTACTGTCTCTCTCGTGTAGGGGCATTGTCTCTCTCGGGTAGGGATACTGTCTCTCTCTGTTAGGGTTATTATCTCCCTCGGGTAGGGGCACTGTCTCTCTCGGGTAGGGGCATTTTCTCTCTCGGGTAGGGGTACTGTCTCTCTCGGTTAGGGTTACTATCTCCCTCGGGTAGGGGCACTGTCTCTCTCGGGTAGGGGTACTGTCTCCCTCGGGTAGGGGCACTGTCTCTCTCGGGTAGGGGTACTGTCTCTCTTGGGTAGGGGTACAGTCTCTCTCGGTTAGGGTTACTATCTCCCTCGGGTAGGGGCACTGTCTCTCTCGGGTAGGGGTACTGTCTCTCTCGGTTAGGGTTACTATCTCTCTTGGGTAGGGGTAATGTCTCTCTCGGGTAGGGGTACTGTCTCTCTCGGTTAGGGTTACTATCTCTCTTGGGTAGGGGTAATGTCTCTCTCGGGTAGGGGTACTGTCTCTCTCGGGTAGATGTACAGTCTCTCTCGGGTAGGGGTACTGTCTCTCTCGTGTAGGGGCACTGTCTCTCTTGGGTAGGGGTAATGTCTCTCTCGGGTAGGGGTACTGTCTCTCTCGGGTAGATGTACAGTCTCTCTCGGGTAGGGGTACTGTATCTCTCGGGTAGGGGCACTGTCTATCTCGGGTAGGGGCACTGTCTATCTCGGGTAGGGGCACTCTCTCTCTCGGGTAGGTGTTCTGTCTCTCTCGGGTAGGGGTACTGCCTCTCTCGGTAAGGGGTACTGTCTCTCTCGGGTAGGGGTACTGTGTCTCTCGGGTAGGCGCACTTTCTCTCTCGGGTATGGGCACTGGCTCTCTCGGGTAGGGGCACTGTATCTCTTGGGTAGGGGTACTGTCTCTCTCAGGTAGGGGCACTGGCTCTCTCGGGTAGGGGCACTGTATCTCTCGGGTAGGGGCACTGTATCTCTCGGGTAGGTGCACTGTCTCTCTCGGGTAGGTGCACTGTCTCTCTCGGGTAGGGGCACTGTCTCTCTCGGGTAGGGGTACTGTCTCTCTCAGGTAGCGGTACTGTCTCTTTCGGGTAGGGGTTCTTTCTCTCTCGGGTAGGGGTACTGTCTCTCTCGGTTAGGGTTACTATCTCCCTTGGGTGGGGGTACTGTCTCCCTCGGGTAGGGGCATTGTCTCTCTCGGGTAGGGGTACTGTCTCTCTCGGTTAGGGTTACTATCTCCCTCGGGTAGGGGTAATGTCTCCCTCGGGTAGGGGTACCTTCTCCCTCGGGTAGGGGCACTGTCTCTCTCGGGTAGGGGTACTGTCTCTCTCGGGTAGGGGTACTGTCTCTCTCGGGTAGGGGCACTGTCTCTCTCGGGTAGGGGTACTTTCTCTCTCGGGTAGCGGTACTGTTTCTCTCGGGTAGGGGTACTGTCTCTCTCGGGTAGGGGTACTGTCTCTCTCGGGTAGGGGTACTGTCTCTCTCGTGTAGGGGCACTGTCTCTCTCGGGTAGAGTCATTTTCACTCTCGGGTAGGGGTGCTGTTTCTCTCGGGCATGGGCACTGTCTCCCTCGGGTAGGGGTACTGTCTCTCTCGGGTAGGGGTACTGTCTCTCTCAGGTAGGGGTACCGTCTCTCTCGGGTAGGGGTGCTGTTTCTCTCGGGCAGGGGCACTGTCTCCCTCGGGTAAGGGTACTGTCTCTCTCGCGTAGGGGCACTGTCTCTCTTGGGTAGGTGTTCTGTCTCTCTCGGGTAGGGGTACCGTCTCTCTCGGTAAGGGGTACTGTCTCTCTCGGGTAGGGGTACTGTCTCTCTCGGGTAGGGGCACTTTCTCTATTGGGTATGAGCACTGGCTCTCTCGGGTAGGGGCACTGTATCTCTTGGGTAGGGGTACTGTCTCTCTCAGGTAGGGGCATTGGCTCTCTCGGGTAGGGGCACTGTATCTCTCGGGTAGGGGTACTGTCTCTCTCGGGTAGGGGTACTGTCTCACTCGGGTAGGGGTACTGTCTCTCTCGGGTAGGGGCACTGTCTCTCTCGGGTAGGGGTGCTGTCTCTCTCGGGTAGGGGTACTGTCTCTCTCGGGTAGGTGTACTGCCTCTCACGGGTAGGTGCACTGTCTCTCTTGGGGAGGGTTACTGTCTCTCTCTGCTTGGGTTACTGTCTCGGGTAGGGGTACTGTCTCTCTCGGATAGGGGTACGGTCTCTCTCGGGTAGGGGCACTGTCTCTCTCGGGTAGGGGTACTGTCTCTCTCGGGTAGCGGTACTGTCTCTCTCGGGTAGGTGTACTGCCTCTCACGGGTAGGTGCACTGTCTCTCTTGGGGAGGGTTACTGTCTCTCTCTGCTTGG